>JBBPBX010004859.1:34812-58053 GCA_038048925.1 Garcialebias charrua
ATGTTATGGAAACAAGACACTCTGCCAGATTAGAGAGTTCACATTAGGAAGCTAAAATAACAATATAACTCTAATCATTAGAAATGTAGTGTATCATGCCACACACACACACACACACACACACGCGCGCGCGCGCGCGCACACACACGCACACACACACACACATGTACAGGCTTTATTTGTAGCAGTTGCAGCTGATGCCTCATCTTATATTAAATGTCTGTCTCCACTGTCTTCTCTCAGCAATTTATTCTTCCTCACTCTCCAATTCTTCAGCTACTTTTGTTCTCCTACTCAAGAGTTCAGCAAAGGGAACAATGTACCACAGTGCACTATTCTGGTACCATGATGAATGGAAAGAATCTGTTCCTGTTGACTGTGGCCTTGAGATAAAGAATAAGCAAATAAAACTGTCTGCCTGCCTTGTAGCCCCCTGGAGCCCACTGCCACCACTCCTCATGCTTATTTGATTGAGAACACTATCAGTTCATACAACGCTCTCCGACGCACGCAGAACGATTCTTCTATTCAGGAGTGACGAGACAAAGATTAGAGGATGTCATCAAGACCAATAACAACATTAATCTATTAATCTCTGCAATGTCTGCCTCAGTGATGTTGAAGTTCGGTCCAATGTTGGTAGTTGGCATCAAAGTGAAATGTAATGGTGCAGAGGAGGGCAGAACAGAGCTGAAGGCAGGAATGAAAGAAGAGGACGTGCATAAAAATGTTAGGTAAGAAGTTAAAATAAGGCCTTTACAGGAGAGAGAGAAGAACTTAACAGTGCTCATCTGTGTTCTCACACTGCAATTAATGTGAAGCCAGAAGGAGAGGCGACTTCTTCCTGCCATAAAGCAAAACCAGAATTGATGAGGGTGTCGACAATGAACGTGACTTGCTGGGCACGGGCTTGTTGGGAGCAATGTGTCGAGATAGTGAAGAGGAGAAAAGATAGCTGGCTTTAGGGGAAAAAAAGTGGTATCAGGTGGAGAGAAAAGCACAAATGAGGGCAAAGATCGCGATAAAAAATTGACAGACTAGTTAAATTCTGTGGAGTGAGGGTGGCGGTTGTGGGGGGGTGTTTGTGCAAAACACAGAATAAGCCCAAGGAGATAAATTGGAACAGAGTCGCTCTTTTATGGCCATTTTTTTCTGTCTCCTTGGAAGCTATTGTGCTGGTTTCATTCATTAGACTGCATGCAATAAAAAACATTCAAGGAGAGAAATATCACCAGTCAGGAGCTTTTCCCTTTTTTTCCTCTCTTGGGTGATTTCTCACCACATCTGACCTTTTTACACAAACAAACCACATGTTAATCATGGAGATGAATGTTTAAAAAAAAAAATCCCAGTCTAGTTATTGTGGTGTCATTAAACATTCACTGTATCCCAGATTACTTTATTGAGCTAAATCACTGTTTACTTGGACAGGGGGAAAAAAGGGTGTCTTGTTATCATCTAAAGTTGTGATGAATAACATTTGGCTCTGGTACCGGTAGTTATTTTTTGCTGAACATACCATATATCCTTTAAAAAAATAATTTATCTATACACCTGCAGTACATTTTTCACATAATTTAAATTACAGTGTACAAAACGATACAGCACAGAACTGATTTCACACAGATCTGCAGTATTTACTCATTATCTATAGAACAGCTCACTTATAAAACCTAAGACTAAAATATGACTTGACATTAGAATAAAAACACAAAGGGAAGAAAAAAGCTGATGTGTTAGTTTTTCATAGCTGTCAGCGCTTGGACTATTAGAAGCTTTTTCACCGTAATGAGCTGGTAAGTGTTCACTGTCAAAAGAGTTTCTGTTTGCCTTTCAGTCTTAAAATGCTGTCTGGCTGTAGAGCAGGTTTATATTTCATTTTTCTTGTTTTTCCCATCAACTTTACCTGTGTATGATGATGCATCTTCTTACATACATTCATAATAATCCTAATCTGGAGATTAATAGGTGTCACTTGTCTGTATTGCATATCAAGCACTCAACATGTGATCAGATCAGTGTAGCACCTTTACTTCCAAAATGTTATTTTGCCACAGAAAAGATTTCCATAGATACCGCAGGGATTTTTTAGCTCATATGGGCAGTAAAAACAATCCCAAGAATTAATGCAGGTTTAAGGAATTCTTCATGCTGATTTTAATATAATGAATATGCATTTTTACTGAAGGATGCAGTGACCTGAAGTAAAACAAAGCCAGTGGCTAATTGCTACATGTTTCAAAGTACTAATTACTAGTGCTCCAAATAAAGTGAAGCTGAGATGCAGCATAGTTGTTGCTGAACAAATATACTGTGTGCCATAATTTAAAATAAGCCAATGAGTTGCTTAAAATAAATAAATATAAATAAAACTTACTTCCTGAGCCAGTGTATGAGATCAGGATTTAATAATAACATGTCAGTCCACCTCAATAAATTTCTAAAGAACCAGTGATTGTTTCTTCTTCTCAAGTAAAAATCATGTTATTGTGTTTTATGCTCCCAAAGCCAATTTAAAAACTGCAATGGAACTCGTTGACGCCTTCTTCTATTTAAAAGATGTTGAATAGCAGCCAATATAAAAAAAGTATGTGGTGCTTCAAAAGTTGTAAAATAAGGTAAATGAAATAAATTTGACTGAAAGGTTGAATATTCTTGTGCTGGTGTAAATCTATTCGAAACAATGAAAAGAGAAGGCAAGAGAACTCTTGTTTTGGAAAAGAAAACCATTTGCTTCACTCTACTGCTGGTGATTAATGGAATTCCCTCTCCATGACAAACAGTGAGTTCAGAGAACTGCTGCATCGTCTGTTTTAGTCTCGTGTTGTGAAGCTACCACCGCTGCATCATGCACACAATGCATCCTCTTCAAGGTCCTTTGTGCATCTGAGGTCGTGTGTGAGGATGTTCCGCTTACTGCACATGTATATTAAGGTAGGATGTATTAAACTAGATATCAACATCAACTCTATACATGTCAGGGGGGCTGGTACTTTGAATTTCCTACCAGCATAGGGGACTGGGGCATCCTTGTCTAGAGCCACCAAAGGAGGGTCCAGTAGAACAGTGTCCATGTTTTCTGCAATCACTCCATGGTAGGAGGTCTCGATCCACGGCTTGTGCTTGTTAACTGTAAAAAGGAAAGAAAAACAGATAAAAGTTACAGTTTTTTTCCCCCACAACCTTTAAAGTAAACTTTAAGGCAACATTTTACTCTAATGCTCAGCATTAGTGACGGCTGAAGGACACTGTATTCAACTCAGTAACTTTACACAAACCACAGCAAATGCCATCTTTTTCACAAGTTGCAACTCTAATAAAAACATTATATGTAGCTACAATATTGTCTATCATGGTGCACTAAGATTCATAACTGGCTGTGATTATCGTACCCACCACTGCACCCTGTATTCACTGGTTAATTGGACATCATTAACCTCACGCAGACTCTTCCATTGGTACATTTTCATCTTCAAATCACTTCTTGGTCTGCTGCCCTCATACATCTCCTCCTACATGTCTTTGCGTGAGTGCAGCTACAGCGTGCGCTCTCAGGACATGATCACCTGCAGTGTTCCGTCAGTGAGGACTGAACTTGGAAAAAGGGCCTTCTCCTACTATGCTCCTGCTTAATAATAATAATAATAATGAATTCAATTTATAACGCACTTTTCATTAATGAAAATCTCAAAGTGCTACAAGGTGCAACAGAATTAAATGTCAATAAAACAAGTAATAAAACAAGTAAAATCAATAACAGTATCAACTAAGATCAAAAGTAGAATCATGAGGAGGTAGAGTATGCTCGGTTGAAAAGAAAGGTCTTCAAGCCGCTCTTAAAGTCAACCACAGACTGTGGGGCTCTCAGACAGTCAGGAAGAGAGTTCCACAGGCGGGGGGCAGCCACACTGAAAGCCCGGTCTCCCATGGTCCTTAATTTGGTTCTCGGAACGTGAAGGAGATTACTGTTCTGTGACCGCAGCGACCGGGTGGATGAGTATGGAATAAGAATATCCTTCAGATAATCTGGTGAAGCTCCATGTAAGCATTGATGTGTAATGAGAGCAGTTTTGTACTGAATTCTGTAGGCGACAGGAAGCCAATGAAGGTTATGGAGAATGGGCGTAATATGTTCAAATTTACGAACTCTCAACAAGATCCTTGCTGCACTGTTTTGAATATATTGAANGCGAAATTTAAACCAATTTAGAATTGATTTTTCCATTAATTTAACATTTTATTTGCAAAAACGAACATAGTTCAATGATAATAAATATATATGTTGAGCCATTTTATGAAAAGTACAAAAATCATGTCTGTGGAGCTTTAATGTGTCACATATTGTGCTTTATTTTTTATATTTTTTTACCCCTAGTTCTTTGTGTTTACATATTTTTTCTGTATAATTATTTTGGTGTATTCAGTTTGTAGCTCTCCGTACGTATGCCCTGGCTCACACATCTTGTCAGTCATCTGTAATTAGTACACCTGTTCTCACTCTAATCACCCCTTCCTTAGACATAAGCTCCTTGATACTCATTTTGTTTCTAAGTCCTCAAACATACATCTGTTCAGACCTGCATCCTTATGTCCTGCATAGGTTCTGGTTCAGTTTTGAGTTAGGGTTACATCTGCCCGCCTCTCCACCATGGGGAGCAAGGCCTTCACCTGCTCTGCCCCTCACCTCTGGAACGCTCTACCGCCAGACCTTCGAAACACCACCTCCCTTTCTCTGTTCAAGACAGCCCTGAAAACACATCTCTTTAGACTAGCTTATCATTAACTTTACTAAATGTATTTTTATTATTTTGCATTTTATAATCTTTATGTATTTTATATTTCAATTTGTCACTGATAATGTTTGAACTGTATTGGTTTGTTAAGTGTCCTTGGGTGTCCTGAAAGGTGCTTTTAAATAAAATTATTATTATTATTATTATTATTATTATTATTATTATTATTATTATCTGTCAGTTTCCTTTTTCAAATATCTTTTGGAGGTATAACGGCTTGTTTGCTCTCTTGGGTCATAACCAACAGCAAATCATTATTACTCCATTTTATCTTTAGTGTATGCATGACAGGTACAAGCTGCTTCTCAAGTAGAACAGAGGTAATGATGGTCAAGCCCTTCACAGTGGCATCACATTGATTTTCATGTATTTTAAGTTGTAATTCTAAGCCTTCTCTAATGTCATTGTGAATAAATGCATGTATATAAAGTCAAAGTTTGTGTCTTTCTTTATAATGAGAAAATATTCGTTGCTTTATCGTTTTACTCTGGCAGGATTGTTCAATTCATTAAACAGGACCAAAGGATGCAGACTCACACAAGGACTTGATGAAAGGAACAGTTTTAAACAGAAAATAAACAGCAAATGTCAAAATACAGGGAGGCAGCAAAAACTCAAGGAGCACACAAGGAACCAGCAGTGAAGCAAACACAATGACTGACTGAAGACTGTGTGAAGACTAGGAGTTAAAAGAAGCAGGGCATGATGAGGCAAGTGGTAACAGCTGAGCACATTAATGAATATGGGAAGCAGGTGTGAATAAACAACCGAGAACAGGTGGGGAAAATGACTGATGACACAGAGAGACACTGGAAATCAAAACACAAGAATTCTCAAAAAAAGAAAAAGAAATTGTGAAAAAAATGAAGCAATGCCAAAATAAACTTCATCTGCAAAAACAAACAAAACACCCACAAATCTATAAAACAAAACTCAAAGAACCAAGGATAACAACAAACTGCCTTTTCCCCAATTCCTGTCCAATAGACTATATGCCACGGGGGGTCGTGACGTACTTCCAGTAAAATGAGACACACATCCGCCACTTCCGGTTCCCATCCGCTGCAGTTGTTGCTAGCGTTAGCTCCTAGTAGCAGACCATGACAACGACCTGAAACGGGAAGCGGCTGCGAGCTACCGGTATTGAGTACCGTTGTGTCTGCCCACCGGTGGGAACAGCTGTTCCGAGGGGGGGTTTCGGCGAAGATTTATCACGGCTATCCGTAGGGGGAACATCGCCATAATTTTATATGGTTTTATATGTGTATAGAGTTATTATTGGTGTGTATGCAGATGTTTTATTAATTGTATTTAGTCATTTATGTTCGTGTTTTTCCCGCTAACCGGAAGTGCGCAGTCTGGGTAATGACTGCGGGAGTGCTGGAACGGAAGCCCGTGGCATATAGTCTATTCTGAAAAACAGTGAATTCAAACATCTTTACACAAAGTGGATAAAAAGAAGCTTAACATAGCTCAACATCATGCAAAGTAATTACAGTATTGACATTCCTGCACATGGAGAAAAGTGATAATCCTTCATCCAGTATGGTTTCCAAAGATTCCTAAATTTCCTCAGTCTACATAATGACGTCTTTTTGGGGTTGGATACTGAAACCATCACTGCTTCTAATGTTTCTTATGATTATTTCAGATAAAAACATATGTTAGTTGAATGCAGAGTAATGTAATGTGGCCTAAATTAAACTTAATCACAGCAGGACCTCACAAATAGAAACTCATATCCAAAGCACAAGTACAACCATATGTGCATCACTTTCTCTCTCTCACACAGAGACACACACACTGTGTCCCTAGTGTAAAAGTGTCTCTCTCTGCAGGGAACTGGCCTGCCACTCTGACCTTTTAATCCATCGAAGAGAAACACTTTGTCTCGTGCCAGTGAGCAGATGACATGCCCAGCTGGCACTGATTTCAAATGCATCAAACTGTTCTCAAAGCTTTCTTACAGCTTTTCATCTGTTTGAATAAACTTCAGTAGTTTTGTCCTACTGTCCCATTTTCTGTCTCACTCGTCACAAGTGCAATGAGAGAACGAGGTCACAGTGAAACAGGAAATAGGTCCTAATAGAAGAATCATACAGCTTTAAGAGATTCAGATCAGACAAAACTTGGAAACGCTTTATTTTTATTTTCAGATATATGGAGCGAGCGAGCGAGAGAGAGAGAGAGAGAGAGAGAGAGAGAGAGAGAGAGAGAGACAGACAGACAGACAGACAGACAGACAGACAGACAGACAGACAGACGGACGGACGGACAGACGGACGGACGGACGGACAGACGGACGGACGGACGGACAGACGGCAATTCTAAAATGGTCATGATGATGGGTGATTGGTACAACTTTACATTTGTCTCTCTTCACTGACAGATGCTTCCTGATCTGCTGTAGATCTGAATTCTGTTTTTCTGAGCAAAGCAACTACTTTGTAGTAGAAGCATTTGGAGTCAAAGAAAACTATGTGGAAAAACAAAATATCAGTGTCGTCTTCTACTTATACTGTAGAGAAAAAACACTCCGGCTCTCAGCATGACTCTGCTCTGCTGGAGAGAGGAATGAGGAAAGTGAAACTGTTTCATTGCAAATGTAGATATCTCCAGGCTACACCTGTAAAAATGTACCTGTAATGGCGGATTCAATGATGCATTCAGCACTGCATCACTTTCAATCTGTGCTGTTGTTATGGCCTCAACCTCATGTCACCAGTTACACTTCAATTCACATTTTAATGGCTCTGCTGGAGAGAGGAATGAGGAAAGTGAAACTGTTTCATTGCAAATGTAGATATCTCCAGGCTACACCTGTAAAAATGTACCTGTAATGGCGGATTCAATGATGCATTCAGCACTGCATCACTTTCAATCTGTGCTGTTGTTATGGCCTCAACCTCATGTCACCAGTTACACTTCAATTCACATTTTAATGTTACCAAATTTCCATTAAACATAGAGAGTGAAATAAGCTGAAACAACTTTATATAAACGAAAAACTTCAAAACCAGAACAAATAACGGGGGTGAAACCTACAAAACACATTATAAAACTGGCAATTATTTAAGCAATTATTTACTGGTTTCTACTTTATCAAATATATATGTAGCAAGACATGTTATGCAAAGTCTTTTGTTAAAGTTTGTTCTCAGAAAGTCTCCATTCATTGCACATCAAGTGCAGTTCCCACTCCGATGGCAGGTTCAATTGCAAGTTCAAGGTTTTATTTTTATTACAAATAAATTGGTTGGTGGACTACACATTGGAGTCAAGGCTCATTAACAGAAAACTAATAAAAATTGTTGTTTTATAGGAAAAACATGCATCAGATCATAATATCAGGCTTTTAAAAAAATAGTCTTGTATGACATAAAGTGAAATTATTGATGCATTAAAAATGTTCATCCTTGACATCCTGCACTAAATCTTTTAAAACAAAATGAAGGTGAGCTTGTAGGATATAGCAAATAGATTAATAAATCATTTTAAAGTAACTTTAGACAAAGTCTGCAATGGTGTAGATGGGATTTTCCAGAATATCGTGATAAACATTGATTGGTGAGAAAGACTTATGTTGACTTTAAAGGGGACCACACATTCAAAATTCACTTTTTAATGTTTTTTTACTCAACTTTGGGTATTTACTTCATAAAAAAACAGTCCAAAGGCCAAAAAAATGCACCCAGTGGTTTATTTACTCTAAGTAGATTTATTTTACTGTGATAAAAACGGCTCGTTTTTGAAATAAACTGGAAGTCAATCGCGCTTGTGACGTCACAGGCGCGAGGACAACCCACCCCAACATGAGTCCAGCCCCTCACCTAGCAACCCCTGGTTAGGCTCAACCCACTTCTGTATTAAACACATGACTGTTGTTTTTCATGATTTCATCTCATCTTTTGTTTATATGTTATTAATTTCATGTGTACAGCACTTTGTTGCAGCTGTGGTTTTTTAAATGGCTTTATAAATAAAGTATAATTGTTATTTTTATGTTTTAGTTCAATTTTTAGTGTATTTGCGATCGCTCCAAACGCGCAGCCGGCAAAAATTAAACGAGCAGACCCCCGACGTAGGGACCGGCGTCAACGAGCCCCTCTTCTGGCGCGATGGAGCGGAGCTTCAACTGTGCAGCCTCGCAGCAGCCTGGCAGAAGCCTCGCAACAGCGAGGACCTTCTCTTTACCGATTAATTTACGGGAGACACTTGGTGAACTTTGTGTGTCTTGACTGGAACAGCGATAACTCTCAAAGTCTCCGCGTGCAACGAGCGGAGCTGGCGAAAACCGGAAGAGGAACAAGCTAACATTAGCATCGGATTCGGGTGGTCTCATGCTAAAAGGAGCAGCAAACTGCGGCGCGCTCAGACGGGTTTCGGTAAGTTATCTTAAGCTAACACTAACAGTAAGTCAAATGAGTAATAAAAAACGAGCTAATTTTAAAACAACAACACATTACAGATACTGGCTGTGCAGAGGGCGTAAACAGATCGTTGAAGGGCGTGGACTTCAGAACTTCTATCAGAAACCGGTCGTTCAAAACGAAAGTTAAAACTGGCAGAATTAAAAAGGGTATAATTAATTATCTAAGAATTATTTTGTGTATTAAAATGAATTAATATTGTCAAGATAGCACACAGACATAACATAAAATTTTTAAATACTTACATGTGGTCCCCTTTAAGCGAATTATGCAAATTTAGTCCTAAACCTCATATTAGTGATAACATAGTAACACTATGACAATACTACTGACAACACTAAGAAAATGTTGGGATTTTATAACATGTCTCTTTCTTACTTGATAATATTTGATGAAAGGATCAAAGATTAAATACAAGTGCTGATAAAAAACATCATAAATTGAAGTACTGTATTGTGGTTAATGAAAATGGTCTGATGATTAATGAGAAAAGAGACAGGGCCAAAAAGTTATTTACCGGTAGTTATTTTCTTTTATTTAGTTCCAGATGGGCATAAATACACAAATTAATTTTGGTTTTGATTAATGGACAGTAATTGACCTCTATTGCATTTGTTGGCCTTATTTAAATGACAGGGTGTGTCATGGTTTAGTGGTTTGTTGTAGTTTTTTGGTGTTTTCAGTTCATTTTTGGTTGGTACTGGGTTCTATCACAGTTTTGCTATGTTAATTTTTTTATTTATTGACATTAGTTCTCCTTACTGCTTTTCTTTCCAGCTCCATACACACGTGTCTCTCATCAGCAATCAGCTCAGCTGTAAACACTCATCACTTTTTCCAGCATTTAGACTCAGATTCTCCATTATTTCTGTTTAGATCTTCCTAATGCTTTGCCTCCGATTTATTGTCTTGATTTATTGCTTGTTTACATTAGTTTATTTGAAAAGTCCTAATCTGATGTCTAATGTAACAATCAAAGACCTGAGAGTCTAATTTTGGCCAGGATATATTATTTTACTTGCATATAAAGCAAGTTTCTAAGACCTTGTTCTAATACCAGTTTATCATTCTATAATTAGAAACTTCAAGAGGATTCAGAATGCTGCAGAGTTTGTTTTTGACGATTGACATGAAACATCATTTTGGCTTACTGTATTTCTATTTGCAACCATTACAGTCAAGAACAAAAACAAAAATTAGATAAAGATTGCAGTGAACAAGCTCTGATCTTGTAGAGTAGACCTTTATTTAATAAACGGGGCACTTTGCCTTTAGGTTATATCTCTTGGTGCTTTTTATTTTTGTCTGTCGTGCACCCTTTTCTCTGATTTATCAGCCCATCAAGGCAGTCAGTCACCGTCGTTCAGTCTGGTTCTGTTGGAGGTCCCTTCTTGGTGAAAAGGAGTTTCTCCTCTCCAACGTTTTCCACCAGAACATGCATAATCAAGATGATGGGCTAAATTAAATTTAAGATTTGCATTTTATAACTTGAAACAAACAAGTCTGTATTTAAATTAAATTGATTACAAGTGAAATTTATGGGAATGAATTTGAATCCGATGTATTTAGTTTTTCTGTAGTACCATTGCTGTATACATGTATGTAAAGTGAGTTGAATTATCAACAAACCACTCACTGGGTTCATGTATGTCTCCAACAGTAATTAATTACCATACTCACAAATGTCCCATCACAACCACACAGTAACTTATGGTGTTCCTCAGGGTCTCTCCTTGTTGTGTTTTTATTTTATTCACTTCCCCTTTTTGATGATGGACAATTACACAGCTCCAAAGATAACAGCCAGCTTATGTTGAACAAACTCATTTAGGTGCCTTCTTTCTTATCCTACATTCATTTAGTAGAAAAACATTTATTTTACAACAACTTCAAGCTCAACATTAAAAAAAATGAATTATTTATTATCTCTAAAGCCATTTAATCTGAAACTCTTAAGATATCACACCCAGTTTGACATGTGGTTGGTGTTTTGTTTTTGTTTTTTTTTATTTTAGAGAGCCTGAGTCTGTAGCCGTGTTTCCATCAAGGTTTCTAGCTGCGCATTTTGAAGTATCGCAGCAGAAAAGCTTAATGGAAACGGCAAAATCCGAATTTACTTCCTCAAATTCGCCAAAAAGTTTATACGCTCGCTTGAGGTGGTTTTTGGGATCTTCGAAAATGAGCAGATGCGCAAAACGACAGATGGAAACAGATTTTCCGACTCAGTTCTGCCGTAGCGAACATTCACGTCACGTGACGTTCAGCTGTTTCCGCTCCGGACAACATGTAACATCGCTAAAACTAGTTGGCATGACAGAATAAATACAACTTGCCCGATAGCAACACGTACCTGAAATATTCTCTCCATTTTGACGAGATGTGTGGCCGGGTTCTGTTTTCAACCGCTACTTCCTGTTTACTGTAGACATGCGTAACGCTGACGTCTGACGTAATGACGCTGACGTCTGACGTAATGACGCTGTGCGTGGCCCGGTAGATGCGATTCAAGCCAGTTGATGGAAACACTTCTGCTTCGCATTAATTTGTATTTACATTTTTGCGAGATTTCAAAAATTAGCTCAGAATTCGAAATGGAAATGGATGGAAACACGGTTACTGTTTCATCCTCAATCCCACACTTTCTATTGAAAAATATCAATAATCTTATTTGATTGGCTTGCTTTCATGGCTTTGCCATCTTTGTCCATTTCTCACGTCCAGTCTGACTGCTACTCTCATAAATGCTCCTTTCACCTTTATTTATCCATCCATCCATCCATTTTCTTCCGCTTATCTGAGGTCGGGTCGCGGGGGTAGCAGCCTAATGCCTCCTACCCACTGCACAACTCGAAACGCGCCTGCCGCCCCCTTTTGGCCGCTGGTCACGGTCCCACTGAACCACTGAACACCGTCTGATGACGTACACTAGGGGGTAGCAGAGGGAGGGGTCTCTGGCTTGTTTTCCGGGTTCAGTTGTTGTTTTAACTGCACCTCCGACGGTCTTCGATGAGATTAAAACTTTTTTTTATGTTTGGGGTGATCTACACTGGAGAGGACAGCAGCCTGTCAGCAGCAACTGTAAAAATGCCACGTTTCTTACCGGAGTTTGGGTCCAATTCCTGGAGGCTCGATCCGGTGAGTTTAAAAAGTCCGAAAAAAGTCCCGTTGTGGTTGTGTAATCAGATAGCGAGGCTCTCCCGACTGTTTGCCGGATGCGTCGAGCCGCCAGAGATCAACATTTGGGACGTCTGCGGCTCGACGGCGACGCGCGCGTGCGTGTGCAGGCTGCCGTCGCGCCGCTTCGATCACTCGAATCTCGCCGCTTCCTTGTTCGCCGTGACTCCACGCGTCTCCTCCATAGACTTTGAATGTAAACCGGTGTTATCCGGCCGCTTCGGCCGCTCGACAAAGGGGGCAGTGGGTAGGAGGCATAAGTAGGGAGGCCCAGACTTCCCTCTCCCCAGCCACTTGGAGCAGCTCCTCTGGGGGAATCCCAAGGCGTTCCCAGGCCAGCCGAGAAACATAGTCCCTCCAGCGTGTCCTGGGTCTTCCTCTGGGTCTCCTCCCGGTGGGACATGCCCGGAACACCTCACCAGGGAGGCGTCCAGGAGGCATCCTAACCAGATGCCCGAGCCACCTCAACTGGCTCCTCTCGATGTGGAGAAGCAGCGGCTCTACTCCGAGTCCCTCCCGGATGACTGAGCTTCTCACCCTATCTCTAAGGGAGAGTCCAGACACCCTGCGGAGAAAACTCATTTCAGCCGCTTGTATCCGAGATCTCGTTCTTTCGGTCACAACCCAAAGCTCATGACCATAGATGAGGGTGGGAACGTAGATCGATCGGTAAATTGAGAGCTTTGCCTTTTGACTCAGCTCTCTCTTCACCACGACAGACCGGTACAGCGCCCGCTTCACTGCGGATGCTGCACCTATCCGCCTATCGATCTCACGCTCCAGTTTTCCCTCATTCGTGAACAAGACCCCGAGATACTTAAACTCCTCCACTTGGGGCAGGACCTCCTCCCCGACCCGGAGAGGGCATGCTACCCTTTTCCGTCTCAAGACCGTGAAGAACTGGTATTAGAACGAGGTCTTAGAAACTTGCTTTATATGCACCTTTATTTAATTATTTTTAAAGCTTTCTTCTATTAACTTTGCTTTTTCTGCTTTTCTTTAAACAACATTTGAACCTTAAAGGTGCTATGTGTAACTTTCTGTAGAGCGCAGAACTTAGAAATATTTTCAACAGGCAAAGCATTCTGATCCCTCCCCCTCAGAGCCATATATGGCTCTGCTCCCCCTGGCCCTGCTGAAATTCAAATTCAAGCTCTGTTTTTATTGGCTGGTTACAAACTCTGTTTTTATTGGCTGGTTAATGGCGGGTCACTCTGTGTTTTTAGTGTTTTTATAAATGCTGATAGAGAAGCAAGGGGACTATAGTTTTTTTCAGAGATTACTTTGTCTAACATCAGTCTGTCAGTAGATAGTGACAGAGTGAAGAAATATGTTAAAAATATATTGTTAGAAGTTACAGACTGCACTACAAAGTTACATAGTGCAGCTTTAACTTTGCCTGTATTGCCACAAAACACACCACTCTCCTATTTAAACACCTTCGCTTCCAGCCTCTCAGAAGCATCGCATCACATTAAAATGTCTACATTTTCCACACTAGCACATCTTTCCAAACTTTGCCCTCCATCCTGAACTCCACAGTTCCTCCTTCCCACCAGTACACACTGGAAATCAGCCACACAGGCTCACTATCATTTAGTTTAGTCAAACTGACTGAAGAACAATTTTTCTGTTAAGTGATCACTCCACAGATAATTTTTTTTACCATTTAAAACTTTCCTTAAAACATTTTGAACTCATCTTTCTTAACTGACTCCATTTTTTCGTTATTCTAAATCCATAATCTACTTGTGTTAATTTTGACAGTTTTTAAACATTTGCTGGTTCTATTTGTAAGATTTTTACTATTTCCTATTAATATTGTAATAGTAGCAGGGCTTAATTTGTTAACCGATCAATGCCGGAATACAAACAGTGGGCGGGGTGGTGGCAACGACAGGGGGTGGGGGTCCTCCCCGAGAAAACTTTGAATAAAGTAGATGTGATTTCCTGCATTTTGGTGTATTTTAATGGTCTGTTAAACATCCTGTGTTTACCTACATTTGTAAATACTCCACTTCTATCAAGCATGCCCTCCCTCTTACTTGATAGAACTGTCAAGTAAGTCGAGCTCGACTGTCCCTGGTCGTTGTCCAACTCCACATGTGAACCTCCAGGTGCTTGCAGCTGTGAGCTCCTGCCCTCATACGATTGCCTGGTTAGCTCGGCACTCACTCCCACTACTCTTTAAGGGGCGGAGATTTATTAAACGGTAGATGCAGAAATGCTACTTTAAGAGGCAGATTGCATGCTCATGGCTTTTGTGTTTAAAATGAGTTTTTATGTAATGATTTTCAGTTTACATTTCCAATATAAGTTTTATTCGTTCAAGGCAGTAACATTTGTTCATAACTTTATTATTAGTAAGCCTGAATAGCTGTGTTTCCATCCATTTTCATTTCGAATTTTGAGCTAATTTTTGAAATCTCGCAAATATGTAAATACAAATTAATGCGAAGCAGAAGTGTTTCCATCAACTGGCTTGAATCGCATCTACCGGGCCACGCACAGCGTCATTACGTCAGACGTCAGCGTCATTACGTCAGACGTCAGCGTTACGCATGTCTACAGTAAACAGGAAGTAGCGGTTGAAAACAGAACCCGGCCACACATCTCGTCAAAATGGAGAGAATATTTCAGGTACGTGTTGCTATCGGGCAAGTTGTATTTATTCTGTCATGCCAACTAGTTTTAGCGATGTTACATGTTGTCCGGAGCGGAAACAGCTGAACGTCACGTGACGTGAATGTTCGCTACGGCAGAACTGAGTCGGCAAATCTGTTTCCATCTGTCGTTTTGCGCATCTGCTCATTTTCGAAGATCCCAAAAACCACCTCAAGCGAGCGTATAAACTTTTTGGCGAATTTGAGGAAGTAAATTCGGATTTTGCCGTTTCCATTAAGCTTTTCTGCTGCGATACTTCAAAATGCGCATCTAGAAACCTTGATGGAAACACGGCTAGTGTTACCAGATCCAAGCCGGATCCGAGCAAACAGTTACCAGAAAGCAAGTGGTCAAAATAAGAGAGCTACCGGATCCTGTTCCGACAGGATCGGGCTCAAATTAAGCCCCGAGTACGGTAGTTGCAGATGACTTAACAAAACTATCTGGGTGTTCTCTTTGACAGCTCTCTGTCAATGGACAGTCATTGTAAACTGTTAGTTCGCAACAGTTTTTATCATTTAAGGAACATTTCAAAGTTGCGAGCTATTATATCTAAGACAGAATTAGAAATGGTTGTCCATGCTTTTATTTCTTCTCGGTTGGATTATTGTAACGGCCTTTTAGTAGGGATAAGTAAATCCACCATGGCTTCTCTTCAGTCTGTTCAGAACGCTGCAGCCAGACTTTTGACTGGAACCCGCAGAACGGATCATATTACTCCTGTTCTGTACTCTCTCCACTGGCTTCCGATTTATTTTAGGGTTCATTTTAAAATTTTGGTTTTAACTTTTAAAGCACTCCATGGTGAGACTCCCAAATATGTTTTCAACCTTTTGAAGCCACTCTGTCAGTCTAGAACTCTGAGGTCTTCTAATCAGCTACTGCTGTCGGTCCCTAGAACCCATTTTAAAACCCGTGGTGATAGAGCATTTCAGGTGGTGGCACCGAGGCTCTGGAACGCTCTCCCTCTAACAATGCGCGGCTCCGAGTCGACTGATGCATTTAAAAGAAGTCTTAAGACTTATCTTTTCAAACAGGCTTATGGTTAATTGTACTTATCGATTTTAGAGTTTATCATGTGTAACCTATTTGTATAGCATGTTTTAAGAGTGTATAATTTTAGTATGATTTTATTATGTGTATTTCTTTTGTAAAGCACTTTGTGATTTTATATCTGTGAAAGGTGCTATATAAATAAAGTTTACTTACTTACTTACTTATAAAACTGTGTTTGAACTTATTTATGGCTCCTTTGTTTAGAATGCACAGATGGATTGTATATTTCATCAAGGTTCATGCTAGGGCTGAACGATTTTGGAAAATAATCTAATTGCATTTTTTTTTTCCTATAAATTGCAAGTGCGATTTAAAACACGATTATTTTTAAAATATCTTCTCAAGTATTTTTCAACAAACAAGCAATAAATCTATCTGTTTTATAATAAACAATGTCAGATTTAGTAAAGCAGATATTACAATAAAGCAAAAAATCTATGCCTTTTCTTTTCACCATTTCTATTTTTTGTTGTTTCATAAACATAATAGTAAACATGTTAAGTGAACTTCCTAACTACTGTCTGAACTTCACATGACAGTTAAAAAATAAATATAAAAAATTAGATATAAAAAAATTACTGTTTGAAGTTCAAACAGTTCGATCAGTGATCCCTGTCGGCTGATACTTTGCTTACTTGAAGTTGAAGCACTGGTTGTTGTCATTCTAGCCATGCAACCATTGTAAATGTCTTTGTGGTGTTTTTTTTAAAGTATTGATAAAGATTTGTGTCACGTGACCAGTGAAATTGCAGCCTTCGCGATTAGAAAATCTCATTTTATCATATTGCGATATTATTGCAAATGCAATTAATTGTTCAGCCCTAGTTCATGCTCATAAATGCTCATCATGTTCATGCTTATGTTGTTTATTGGCTCTACAAAAAAAGTGAACGTTGATGTACAACATTTCAATTACTAACAAGAAATGTCACTTCACTGGTTATATTGGAGAAAGAAAAAAAATCCTAAAGCTCACAAACTTTGGTAAGAGTCAGCTTCTGAGAACCCAAATCCTTACAAATTTTATGACATGTGAGACAGTTGTTGGGCTATTTCTGTTTAGACCATAATGGTGGACGTGACAACAGACGAGACAGATGATGCCATCCCTTTACCCATAGCAGCTGATTTTCCTAATAAGGTTACAAAGGCTGCTGGCTGCGAAATGCATGCTGTCTTTGACTATTTCCTCAAATCTGCAGCCATTATAGCATCAGACTGCCCAGTACAGATGACTAACTCACTTAGAAGTCTGAACAGTCTAAAAGCAGATCCAGCAAAGGCTTGGATCAAATCTGATATGGCAGTAATGTGTGCGCAGAAATCCTGAAACAAGACGGTGCTTTCCTGTAAATTGCATTAGTCTGTGAGCGTGTGCGTTTGAAATCAAAATATCTAATAAAAGCTTGTAAAAAATATAGTTCTGCAGACAAATTGCTGTCCTACTGTAGGCATTGATTACTTTAGGTCATGTCAGATCTGTTTCATTTTTTTAAATTAATTTAAATTACAGTGTTGTTGCACTGAAATAGTCGTAGCAGAAAAACATGCCAAGGCTACCAGGTGCACCATGTGTTTATTCTCAGTCAGCCAAGTTAAGGAGTCCAGAAAATAATAATTTAAAAAAAAGGTTAAAAACACTCATCCATTTTCTTTACCTGCTTCTTGCTTTTTGGGTCACATGGGTCACTGGTGCCCATGTCCAGCTATTACTCTGTTAGAGGCAGACTACACCCTGGACAGGTCTCCAGTTCATAACAGGGACAAATAAAGACAAATGAGACAAAAAAAAAAAACTTTCACTCTTTCACTCACACCTAGGAACAATTTTGGAGTTACCAATCAGCCCAACATGCATGTTTTTGGTGTGTGGGAGGAAACTGGAGTACCCGACAAAAACCCACGCATACACGGAGCGAACATGCAGACTCCACCCAGAAAGATCCCAGTCAGGATCTGAACCGGTGACCTTCTCGCTGAGAGGCAACAACTCTACCAACTGTGCCACCGTACAGTCTGGTTAAAAACATGAATGTCCATCCATCTATCCAGTACCTTTTACCCGCTCCTTACATTTTGGACCACGGGGGTCGTCAGTGCCCATGTGCGGCAATCATTGTGCGAGGGGCGGGGGACACCCTGGACAGGTCTCCAGTCCATCACAGGGACACAGAGACAAACGAGACAAACAACCATTCACTCTCTCACTCACACCTAGGGACAATTTAGAGTTACCAATCAGCCTAACATGCATGTTTTTGGTCTGTGGGAGGAAACCGGAGTACCCGAAGAAAACCCACACATGCATGAAGAGAACATACAAACTCCACCCAGAAAGGCCCCTGGACTGGGATTTGAACCGAGGACCTGCTCGCTGAGAGGCAGCAGCTCTACCAGTTGCACCACCATGCTGCACAAAAACATGAATATAATAACATTTAAAAAAAAAAACAATCCAAGCAGCTTTATAATTAAGTTTTTGGTAGTGGAAAAAGGTAAATATTTGTATTACATTTTTTACTAAATATAGAGTAAATATGAAAAACATATTTAATGAAAGGAATGCCCGCCACCTTTCATGCCAGAGTTTTGCGAAACAACTGAGCTGTAGTTGTTTTAGTCAGTCCATGAAAATAAGGCCATGTGTGAGATGTGATTTTCAGTCAAACTGACTGAATTACAGTCATTTCTGTGTTGGCTAATATCAGTTAGGTCTGGTGGCCATCTTGAATTGGACTGACTGTAAATGTTAATCAGTTCTAGATGTACATCCTTTCTGACAGTTAATTTTAAAATTCATTCAGTAGTTCATGGGATGTTTTGGTAACAGAAAGACACCCACACAGATGTAATAATGATAGTAATATTAATGGATACAGTTATTTTCATTGACTCTTCAACCCTTTTCTCATTTGGGACACTTTGAAACGGAGTGTTCCTCCTTTAGAATTAAGCCCTGAATATGGAAAAACCTTAAATATCTTGTCAGGGGGATCCAAACTGGTTCAGGGTCAACATATTCATAGCAGTATGCCTCAGCACGGCAACTCGCTAAGAGGGAAAAGCTGGAAAATATGCACATTATTAAGATAAAATCAAAGAGGTTGAAAGAAGCAGTGGGATTCAGTAACAGAAAGCAAAAATATAAATGGAAAAGCAAAAACAACAACGACCTAGCAAAGTGCGTCAGTATTTCGGTCATTTAAAATAATAATGACAGAACCTTTATCGACTGTGAGGGAGCAGATTGAGCATGTGCAGATCTGCAGTGACTTCCTGACACTCTGGCAGAAAGAGCTGTAATTAAAACCTGTGTAAGAGTGCACACATGCACATAAACCCTCACCGTCAGTTCACTAGTGTGCTTTAAATGAACTTGACAAATGAAAGAACAGAGTGCAAAATGTGAAACAGGATGTCTGAAGAGATGTAGAGAGACAGAAAAAAAATGTGAAAAGAGCAGCAGCAGGGAGGCAAAGACAGAGAGGTACAGATAAAAAGAGAAGGAGGTCAAAGATAAAACTCGGCTGCTGTTTGTTGATATTCTTTCATTTATTCTCCAAATACTGTAATGTGATTATTTTATTTGATACATAATAAATACAAAGATCATACATCATCAAATACAACCAAGAAACTATTGAGATGGTTAAGATTGAATAAAAAAAACATTTTGGATTATAAAATGATGTCCAACATAAAATCCCATTGTTTACGTAGAAAATACGTATTTTTTCCAACAATGAAGATATTTCAGGTTCAAACTGTTCTTTAAAGTTTACGCTTGTGCTTTAAATTACAAAACACTTCCTATGCCCATAATAATAAATTTTTAATTGAGTTTTTACGCAACATAATTTCAACCCAGAGAGATACACCCTCATGTTGTCACTCCAACTCAAACTTCATTAACAGAACAAGTATAGACTTGTATCCAATTAATGTTGGCTGAATACATGCTCATTTACACTAATTAATATATTATTAATAAGACATTATCTCTTTTGTTTTACCTAAACAAAACGTTTACAGATCATCTTTGAGAAAAGAGAACGGCTTTGCTTCTATGTTAAAGAATATATCCTGGTTCCTATAATGAAGTAATTTAAGTAAATCAACTCATTCAAATCTATTTTACAATGTGTTCACTTTGAAAAGTGTTTATAGTTTTTAATAGGAAAAAGTGATGAGAAAGTTCACCCCACATTCAGTTTTTCAACTTAAGGTGATCATTGCTACAGTGGTGATCAGTGAAGCTCATATCACACCTAGCTAAAGGCTTCTTAAAAGCTAAGCCATATTTATATATTCCATATTTAGTGATTTAAAATTTCAAGCAAGATGAACAAGTTTAGTTAAAGTTATTGGTGTGCCAAAAATGATGCACAGTATTCAGTCAACCTTTATTTATACAGGTTAGTCTCACTGAGTCATGAAGACTCTTTTAAAAGAGAGACCCGTTTTAAACAAAGAACACAGATGAGATACAGACAACAATAGACAATCATACAGTATAAAAGCATATAAAATGAAAAGTATATAAAATAAATAATATAAAAATAAAATAAAAACAAGCTACATTATAAAGCGATGCAAAATACTAAGAACAGGAACTGTCTTTGTTGGTTTTTGAAGTGAACTTAACAGTTGTTTAGAATCCCTTAGAGAGGTCAAAATCGACAACTTCAGATCTTTTTGTAAGGTGTTACAGGTTACAGGGGCATAGTAAGAGAAGGCCCTTTTGCCAAGTTAGGTCCGCACTGAAGGTACACTACAGGTGATTATGTCTTGAGAGTGCACGCTGCACTGACAAAGTGATATGTAGGAGGAGATGGATGAATGCAACAGACCAAGAAGTGATTTGAAGATGAAAATGTACCAGTGTTAGAGCCTGTATGAAGTTAATGATGACCAATTAACCAGTGAATACTGGGTGCAGTGATGGGTACGATAATCACAGCCAGTTATGAATCTTAGTAATAATAATAATAATAATAATAATAATAATAATCATTTTATTTAAAAGCGCCTTTCAGGACACCCAAGGACACTTAACAAACCAACACAGTGTAATACAGAGCAAACATTATCAGCGACAAATTGAAATATAAAATACATAAAGGATATAAAATGGATAAAACCATGGTGCACCTTAGTGCACCATGAGAGACAGCAGCCAACATCTGCAAAGTACTTGTTGGGGTGTTCATATAAATAATGTCACCATAGCCAATGGAGGGAAGGAAAGTAGCAGTTACAAGGTATTTCCTAGCATTCAAAGTTAGACAGAATCTATTTAAAAAAATTAAACCCAATTTAACTATTTACCTAGTTTTCAACATGAGGCTTAAAAGAGAGATGTGAATCGACCAAGATACCAAAGTATTTGTAAGAATCAACAAACTTAATAGGAACACCATTCATGGTGTAGAGGCAGGGGAACCAACTTGGGACCCGAAGGACCCAGGTTCGAACCCCAGTCACGGCATACCTTGTGGTGTCTATTGGCGGCACACCTCATCCCCAATTGCCCCCCGGGCGCTTTCAATAGCTGCCCACTGCCCCACCTGGTGGTGGTTGGGTTAAATGCAGAGACTAATTTCGTCTTGTATGGAAACATACACAGATGACAAATGTGACATTATATTATATATATTATTAGATAAGATAGAAGGAAGAACTGCTGGAACTGACTTCCTGTTTGAAAACAACGTCCCTTTGGTTTTATCAGCATTTAGCACAAGTTTGAGACAGAACAAATCTGATTGGATGATGTCAAATGCAGACTGTAAGCTGGAAAACAATTAGCAACTAACTAGATCGACAAACAACTGTGTCATCAGCATAGAATTTAAGGATGCATAAGGAATGATCTGACCTACATTAATTATGTAGATTGTGAAGAGGGTAGATCCTAAGACTGAGCCTTGTGGTACACCATTGTTGACAGATAGCTGGAAGTACTGTACCATTATGTTGAACATATTGTCTCCAATCTGAGAGATAAATAAAAAAACAACCAATAGTGTGGTCTGAGAAACCAATTTCTGAGCGCTTATGACACAAGATGCCATGTATAACATAACTTTAGTGTTTGATGTGAGAACGAAACATTAAACAACTCAATGGCAAGGATCAAATGTGAATATTTTACAAGCATCAAGTGTTTCAGGAAATGGATTCACAGAATAAAAGTCTTAAACCATTAAATTAAACTCATTGTTTATAAGTCTGTTAAAAAGATGAACATGTAATAGTTTCTGGGTCCAAAGAGTGAAGGCAAAAATATATTATTGTGGGATTCCAGTGTTTTCTCCTCTGCAGTTCTCTCTGTGACAAGCAGGCACCAATTGGAAACAGCTGAGACCAATCCGGTAGACAAGCTCCAGGAGAATGTAAGCCTGTTGAAGTGTTCCTTCCGATGTTGGAACATTACATACCAACTGGTATAGTAACAGTCCCCTGGTTAACAGCAACAAGTTAAGGATAACAGCCCCCCTATGTTTTGCATAATTGACTTACCAGTTTTCCTTGTGTCCTAGTCACAGTTTTCCTGATAAGTCATATCTGTCAAGACTCCCGTTTTGGCCGGGAAACAACCGTATTTTACCCCTCTTTCCCGTCGTTATCCCGAATTATTATTTTCCCGGAAATCTCCCGTATTATAATATTAATAAAAAAATAAAAAAAAAACATTCCGGTGCCTCTGTCACTAGCCTCGCGAGAACTGCCACCTGCAGTCGCCTCGGTGGCAGTTCTCGCGATGTTAGGGCTGGCGCGGTCGAGAACAAACCCGGAAAAACACAGAGATGGATGTAACGAGAAGTAACGAGAGAGGACGCGTCCCTGCCAAAAAAGTTAAGACTTCGTGTAAATATGTTGAAAAATGGGACAGCGAATTTACTTTCCTAAAGTTTATTACGCGTTTTTTAAGATTTGTAACCGCGACTTTAGTGTCTCTCTCTCATGGGGGAAGGAACGATGTCCGTCAGCATGAAAAATCCGTCAAGCACAAAGGTAAGCCTGTCAGATTGTGATCACATAACTGGTTTGAAAGAGGCTGATAGGTAGTTATTTTAGATTTCTTGTAAACCTGTCTTAAAATGTAAGGGGTTCTGGACTTT
>JBBPBX010004860.1:19155-57704 GCA_038048925.1 Garcialebias charrua
AGACTCATGAATAAATAAATAATAAGAATAAACACTGCAAAATGTCACATCATACTGATACTGTACTGATCTGTTTCTTGTTGCTGCGTTCATCTGTGACCATCTGCTCATGTTCGTGCTGCTGTTTATAATGATGTTTTTCTACTACATTAGGGCTTAGTGTATTACTAGCTGATGTGATGTCTCTCTTAGTTAATCCTAGATGTTATTATTGTATTTCTCTTGCATTTGTTGTTGGATGTAACTGGGACCCTGTGTACATAATCTCGTTTTCAACACATGTACTACATGCGGTGCAAATGACAATAAATTCTCTCTGACTCTGACTCTGACTCTGAAAAGAAACTATTGTTCCATCAATTATCCTATTTACCAATATAACTTTACCCTCCCTATCGTTATGTACTAAAGTTTCAGTAAAGTTAACTTGCCTGTGTATTAATATAGCAACACCCCTTTTCCTACCAGAAAAATGTGATGAGTAATAAACTTTATCAGCCCAAGACCTATTTAATTTTATATGTTCCATATCTGATAGGTGTGTTTCTTGTAGCAGTGCTACTTCACATTTTGATTGTCTGAGTTGCAATAAAACTTTTTTCCTTTTGATTGGGCTATGCAGACCCCTCACGTTATAAATTGTTACAGTTAGTGTACTATAATAATAATGATAATAATAATAATAATGAATTAAATTTATACCGCACTTTTCATTAATAAAAATCTCTATCACGCTTTGGTTCCGGTGAGCAAGCAAACCCAGAATGCAGGCAGAACAGGACTCGGAGACAGAGAGTGTAAAATAATAAACACTTTAATAATGAAAACAAAAGGCTGACAGTGCAGCAGCTACTTACAAAATGATGAGGAAGTGTTTCATGGCTCCACCAGACATAGGGAGAAAATGACTATGACCCGACAAATGCAAAGACCTGAATCCACACTTAAATACAGACCAAAGTAATCAACTAAACACTGAACACCTGTGGGACATCTGACAGGGGAGGAGACGCAGGGATGAGAAGGAGCCAACAGAAAACATGACAGGAGCAAAGCCTGTCATAACCCCCCCCTCAAGGGTGGCACCCGACACCCCCAAGACAGGCCCCCCACACAGCAAGGGCGGGCGGAGGGAGGCAACAGGCAGGACGGCGGGCCAACACCACCAGCCAGATCTGGAGGACGTCCAGGAGGTCGCCCATCACCATCAGTCAGATCCGGAGGACGTCCAGGAGGTCGCCCATCACCATAAGAGGAGGAAACCCCAGTCTCAGGGAGGCCTCCAGGAGATGCGGAGGGCCGAGGAGCCACTGTAGACACGAGGACCCCTGCTGGAGCGGGGACCCCCGAAGAGACGAGGACCTCTGCAGTGGAGCCCCCCGGCGAAATGAGGACTTCCAGCAGAGCGAGGACCTCCGGTGGTACGAGGACCTCATGAGTGAAGACCCCCAGAGGAGTGGAGACCACCGGTGAGACAAGGACCCCTGGTCGGGCGAGGACCTCCGATGGAGGAGCGAGGCCCACTGACGGAGGAATGAGGACCTCTGAGACGAAGACCCCCGGTGGAACGAAGACCTTCGACGAGACGAGGCCCTCTGGAGAAGCAAAGACCCCCGACGAAACGAAGACCTTCGATGAGGCATCGTCAGGCGCCAAGACGGGCGATGAGACGTCGTCGGGTGCCGAGAAGTCGATGTTGGGCGCCGAGACGGGCGATAAGACGTTGTTGGAACCCTCTGTGACGTCGTTGGGACCCTCCTTGTTGAGACCCTCTGAGACATCGTTGGGACCCTCTTCGTTGAGACCCTCTGAGACATCGTTGGGACCCTCTTCGTCGGGACCCTCTGAGACGTCGTTGGGATCCTCCTTGTTGGGACCCTCTGAGATGTCGTTGGGATCCTCCGTGTTGGGACCCTCTGAGACGTCGTTGGGATCCGCAGAGACGTCGTTGGGACCCTCAGAGACGTCGTTGGGACCCTCAGAGACGTCGTTGGGATCCTCCTTGTTGGGACCCTCAGAGACGTCGTTGGGACCCTCAGAGACGAAGACCCCCGACGAGACGAGGACCTCCGGTTGGATGAGAGCCACTGATGGAGGAGCGAGGACCTCAGATGGAACGAGGACCTCCTTGGTGAAGACCTCCAGAGGAGTGAAGACCCCCGGTGAAGCGAGGACCTCCGACGAAGCGCGGACCACTTCGGTGGGGACCTCTGATGAAGTGAGGACCCCAGAAGGAGCAGTGAGGAGTTCTGGAACGAAGACCCCCAATGTGACGAGGACCTCCGATGGAGTGAGGCCTCCAGATGGATGAGTGAGGACCTCAGGACCCAAGACCACCTCTGGACCAGTGTCTGTGGAAACAAAGAGAGAGAGAGACACTGCTTCCGATGGACCTGGTGGGTCAGGAACTGGTGCATGGTGTAGGAGCCAGCTTCGGTGCTGGAACAGCAGGAGCCAGTCTTGGTGCTGGCACCGGAGGGGCCAGTTTTGGTGCTGGTACAGGAACCAGTCTGGGAGCAGGCACAGGAGGCACCAGCCTAGGTGCTGAAACTGTGTCCAGCCTTGGAGCTGCTGGGACCAGAGCTGGACCTAGTGCAGCTGATTCTGAACTCGGCTGTGAGGCAGATGGTGAGTTGAGAGGATCCTCAAGCTGAGCAGCTGGAGTGAAGCCAGGCTGAGAAGCTGCTGCTGAGCTGACAGGCGAAACTGCTGCTGTTACTGAGCTGTCAGGCAAAACATCTGCTGTTACTGAGCTGACAGGTGAAACTGCTGCTGCTGCTGAACTGACAGTTGACATGCTCAGACGTTCAGCTGCTGTTAAACTCAGACGTTCAGCTTCTGGAGGGCTCAGAGGAGAATTTGATGAAGATGGGAAGCTGTGATCAGCAGGTGGTGTGTTGGGAGGTGAAGATGGGAAGCTGTGATCAGCAGGTGGTGTGTTGGGAGGTGAAGCTGGGAAGCTGTGATCAGCAGGTGGTGTGTTGGGAGGTGGACCTGGCTGTACGCGAGCGAGCAGCAGTGAGCGTATCACACAGCGCTCCCTCCACGCCCGCTCGAACAGCTGCCACGCCTCCGGCGAGTCTTCGTTGTCAGCTCCCGAGTATGAGGAAATTATTTCCTTTGCTGCAACGAATCTGTCCCACAGATCACTGGAGCCGCGGACGTCCTGTCCCCTCACGGCAGGTGCGCAGGGGTGCGTGACGTCCACGCACCCAGCAACAGGAGTGCATTGGTTGACACACGCCCTCCCCTTTGAAGACTTCCCCAGCTTTTCTGACAGCTGGCGAGGAGAGTTTGACGGTGGGCGGGACTGGAACCCGGAAATGTCCACTCGTTCAGTCCCGTGGTGACGTGGACCGAGAGCCGGTACCGGATCCGCCCAAAAACCATCGGGTTCCGAGTCCTCGTCGTCCTCGTCGGACCACATCGAACCGAGAGTTGGGACGTAAAAGGGAGACGGCAAAAAAGCTGCGCTGCCGCCTCTGAGCCTCCTCCGTTCTTCCTCTTCGACAAGAAGCGGGGATGAGAGGAACTCCGTTTCAGGGCTGTGATCCCTCCTGACGTTTTCTGTTCGGAATCCGGACATGCGGATGGCTGTCGGCACGTCCTGACCTGGGGCCGCGTCCGGCAGCCGCCGAGCGGGTTCGCTGTTCCGCCTGCGGGGCTTGCGTCGGTTAGGTCGGGTCATAATATCACGCTTTGGTTCCGGTGAGCAAGCAAACCCAGAATTCAGGCAGAACAGGACTCGGAGACGGAGAGTGTAAAATAATAAACACTTTAATAATGAAAACAAAAGGCTGACAGTGCAGCAGCTACTTACAAAATGATGAGGAAGTGTTTGAAGGCTCCACCAGACAGGGAGAAAATGACTATGACCCGACAAATGCAAAGACCTGAATCCACACTTAAATACAGACCAAAGTAATCAACTAAACACTGAACACCTGTGGGAAATCTGACAGGGGAGGAGACGCAGGGATGAGAAGGAGCTAACAGAAAACATGACAGGAGCAAAGCCTGTCAATCTCAAAGTGGAGCAATTATTGATTTATTGTATTAGAGGCAGAGACGGCCATTTGACGGATAATACCAAACATTTGAGCAAAATGGATGCTGATCACCAAGCTTAAGCGTTAAGACAGAAATATTAAGGCTTTGCTGTACAATATTTTCAAAACTAAGATTCAAATGCTCTGATTTTTTAGATTTAGTAAGATCCTTGGGGAACAAAAGGATCAGAACGCAGCAAACACAACGAAGAGAAGCAAAAAAAAAGAAGTACTTGTACATTGCATAAGTAATTCAAAGTACTGTAGTGGGTTTAAGTCCCTAGCCACTATAAAAAGCAGCAACAGACACAACCAATAGATAATTGGGTGTGTATAATGACAACACAGAGAAAAGTTAAGAGTATGGAACTCAGGCTCCTACAGGAGAACGAACATAAGTACTGTATACCGATATGTACTTTAACAACACATAGAAAATAAAACCTAATTATGATTAATTATGACTTGGTAATTTAACCAGGTTAGAAATGTTAGTGTAGCATACCTTTCAAACTTACCAGTTTAGAGAAGTATCATTACCATCCATAGTCCCAGTTAGCATTTAAGCAATTAAAGACACCATAGATCAGGGTTGAGATCTATCGGTCCTAGTTGTGCCATATTCGCTTACGTTTCAGTTCTAGTTATTGCAGCGGGGATGATCTTCCGCATGGCCTTCCCAGGGTCCCAAAACTCTTTGCTGTCCTCTTTGTAGGTGATTTTAAGTCTTGCTGGGTAGAGTAAACCAAAACGCACGTTGTTCCGTCCCCGCAGAACTTTCCGTACATCAGAGAATGCTGCGCGCGCCTTGGCCACACTGGTGGTGTAATCCGGGAAGATTGCAATTTTTTTTAAACCCTTGTAGGTCAACGGGGCTTTGTCCCCGGCTCTCCTCAATATGTCAGCGGCGTCTCCATCATAATGCAACTTGGCAATAATCACTCGTGGTCTTGCTCCATCTCCCGGCTTCGTCAGAGCAGCTGTACGATGTGAATGGTAGACTTTTACATCTCGATCCATCTGGAGCACTTCTTTAATCATTTTTGAGACCTCTTTAGGATTGGCGGAGTTCGGCTGCTCCTCGACGCTGACTATACGAATGTTTCCGTGCCTCATCCTCTCTTCCATGTCTTCGCACTTGTTTCGTATCTTAGCAAGCTCGCTCTGAAGTTCGGTGACGGAATTCTGTATAGTGTTTACCTCATCAGACCATGTGGACAGTCCACCTTTCACATCTTCAATGTCTGTTTCAATAGCGGCAATTTCTGCACGAATAGTGGTGGCACTGCTAACTATTTCGGCCCTCACTGCCTTAATGTCAGCTCTGAGAGTAATAAACTCTTCAGATAGCGCACTTTTCATTTCCTCTCTTATAATTTTGGAGATTTCCCCTTGTATAGAGGAAATAATATCGGCTCTTAGCTCTTCGCTCATACCAGTACTCTTGGGTTGTAAATCTTCGTCCTCTGGGGTACGTTGCCTCGTGGTTTTAGTGTTAGCCGTTAGCTTTGTTGTGTTGCCATCGTACTTGAATTTTCTGAGTTTATCCGCCATTCATTGAGTGACGTCCACTGGAACAGAATCCTTTAAAGTCCAGAATCCTTATTAATCCGATTTAAGTCACAATTAGTGAGAAGTTGTGTGGTTTTTAAGACGAAAATGTCGGAAAGCCTGCAGGAGCTCTGAAATGTCCGTCCTCACTCCATCTCGGCTCACCAGCGACCCCGCTAACTTATCTTTAATGTGAATAATCATAGGACTGATGTTTTAAAATTGAAATACATGTACCGGTATATGGATATAGCCTGAAATGTATGGAGAAGTATGAAATGTTAAAATTTAAAAACTGTACAAACCTATTGACAGCGCTTCTAAAACTGCAGACTCAAATGTTTTTTTTAATGGGAGGCGCTGTCTCCATTGTGTGATTTTTTTATTTATTGCGTTTTTTTCAGAACATGAGACCAAAGATAAATATAGTTCGAAACATTTTCTTTGTTAAGACAGTCTTTACTGCACCGATTGTTCATGTGGTTACAGTGATAAACATAAGAGGAATTCATAATGTCCTGTCATATTGTACAGGTGGTGAACTACAGTGAGTCTCGGACAGCTGAGGAGATTTGTGAGAGCTCGTCCAAGATGATCACTTTTATCGATTTGGCAGGACACCATAAGTACCTGAAGACCACTGTTTTTGGCCTCACCAGCTACTGCCCTGACTTTGCCATGCTGGTGGTGAGTGCCAATACTGGCATAGGTGAGCTGCACCCACACACTTCACCTACAGAAAACAATATCAGTACAAGATGTTTAAACAGATTCTGCCTATGGGATTCAGTACTGATGAGTCTAATAACAATAACGATTGTCTAAAAAATAGCATTCAAATGGTTTTATTCATGAAATTCTCAGTATTTTTGTATACTGAATAGAAGGTTATACTTCTTGTCCTATAAATATCAAACAAATCACTATGCGAGAGGCTGGGGACACCTTTAACAGGTCTCCAGTCCAACACAGGGACACCTGGACAGGTCCCCAGTCCAACACAGGGACACCTGGACAGGTCTCCAGTCCATCACAAGGAATAATAGAGACAAACAAATAAAACAATCATTCACTCTCTCTCACCTAGGGACAATTTAGAGTAACCAATCAGTCTAACATGCATGTTTTTGGTCTGTGGGAGGAAACTAGAGTACCCAGAGAAAACCCACGCAGCACAGAGACAACATGCAAACTCCACCCAGAAAGGTCCCGCTTGGGATTTGAACTGGTGACCTTCTCGCTTAGAGGCAACAGCTCTACCCGCTGACCTGCTGTGCTGCCTAACTGTCAAACTTTTATGTTTTAAAATCAAGCATCTTTTTTTAAAGATTATATCCACGGGGATTGCACTGCAAGAAGACAAATCGGAAAAACAGAGTCAGAGATTCTTTATTGTTGTTCCACCACATGTTGTACATGTGGTGGAACAACATTATGTACCGTACACAGGGTTCCAGTTACATCCAACAATAAAATGTAAAATAAAAACAGTAATAAGATATAAGATATGAACTAAGAAAAACAAACTAAAAATACACTAGGCACTAGTAGCATAAAAACATTATTTCAAAAAACAGCACAAACATGAGTCTGTGTGAACAGATGAGCACAAATGAACACACCAACATGAAACAGATCAGCAGCAACATGAAACAGATCAGCAGTAACATGATGTGATATTTCACAGTGATTATCCTGGTTATGTCAGGGTTTCAGACAGATCAGGAATAGGAATGAACCCAATTGTGCAGGCAAGAGTCAGACTCAAGGATTATAAAAAGAAATACTTTTTAATAGCAAATTAAAGAGCTGACATGGCAGCTTAAACTTACTCACACAGAGATCAGGACAGACTGGATCAGAACAGGGCAGATCAGGACAGACTGGATCAGAACAGGATATACCCAATGAGGACACCACAAAGAACAGACTGGCAGACAGAGTATACAGGTAGTCCCCGATTTACGAGCGAGATCCGTTACAACGAGGCGCTCGTAAACCGAAAATCTCGTAATTTGGAACGGCCGCCATGTCTCTCGTAAATCCGGAATTTCGCTCGTAAATTGGAACGGTTTCGCTAGCGCGACTACAAACACTCTATTCTCATCCAAAAACTGCTTATGAGTGCATAAAAATGATCGGAAACGTGTGTCCATATGTTTAAAGTTGCAGTATGTAGCTTTTTTTATAAACATATTTCTTCTCTCAGTCACTATTTTTTGTCAGAGTGATGTTAAACAGGTAATCTTTGAGAAATACTATATTCCTCTGGCGTCTCCCGGTGGTTAAAATAGCATTTATAAAAACCAGAGCGGGCCGTTTTTGACCAGCCAATAAAAACAGAGTTATTTTCATGAACGAGCTTCCCCCGCCCTCCCCCCGCCTCTCCCAGCGGCAGCGCGCAGCAGCCGGGCAGTGGGCACGCTCCCGTCTCAAACAGTAGCTGTTTCAAGATGGCGGAGGTGGCGAGAGCCTCGAGTGCTCAGAGGATTGCAAAGCGATGCAGAGTTAGCAACTTTCCTGCTTGAAAAGTAAGTGTCTTTGCTTGACTCATGTGATAGCGCAAATGCCATGATATTATCTACAACAGGCTAAAACCGTTTTCCGGCCTACAGCTGACGTGATGCTAATGGCAGCAGCTAACTCATTCAACCTCAGTATTGTTTTGATACGTACATTTAGTTATCCTAACTTATTGTATTGTGGATCAGCATGCAGATATGTTGAAAGTACTGTAACTGCGCTGTCTGTGTAAGAGATGCATGATCAAAACAACTAGCAATTAGCATATTGTCTGCAGATCATTTGGTGTTCATAATCTAAAAGTCTGTTAGTTGTACTACACAATATATGTTGTTGATGCATACATCTCAACCTCTTTGGACGTTTACCTGTATAAAGGGCCTCAAAAATTATTAAATTTTGGAATCAAATCTGTAAAACTTGCGGTGGGGTGGACGAGTTTGCTGCGGACATGAGCCTGCAGTGAAGCAGGATGAAAGGAGAGCATAAAAAGTTCAAATTTTACTTCTAGCAGCAGAACAGGATGGAAGATGGCTGTTTGATGCTATTTTTTAAATCATCCTACATGCTTTGATATGTTAGATAAATTTGTCATTGTGTGATAAATGTGTTGAAAAGAATATCTGATTATTGTTTGAACTACATTATATGTTTTTATGCAGAGATGATGACTTTGGGGAAGGTCTCAGAAGTGAATTTGGGGAGACTCCCATTCAGGTTTTGGAAACAAGGTAAGTAAGGGGAAACTGTATTTATGTCAAGATTATTTTATGGTTTGCACTGCAACTAATATAACTGTGATCATAATATTATTACACAATTTTAAAATGTAGATGGTAAGGTTGTATGTCTAATATTGTTTATGAAATGTATTTCCACCAGATATTACGGTAGGCAGAAACAAAAACCAAAGTTTAATAGTTGTTTTTATATAATCCATCCATCCATCCATCCATTTTCTTCCTCTTATCCGGGGTCGGGTCGCGGGGGTAGCAGCCTAAGTAGGGAGGCCCAGTCTTCCCTCTCCCCAGCCACTTGGAGCAGCTCCTCTGGGGGAATCCCAAGGCGTTCCCTGGCCAGCCGAGAAACATAGTCCCTCCAGCGCGTCCTGGGTCTTCCTCTGGGTCTCCTCCCGGTGGGACATGCCCGGAACACCTCACCAGGGAGGCGTCCAGGAGGCATCCTAACNACGTTTCAGTTCCAAATATTGCAATGGGGATGATCTTCAGTATGTAATCCATGGCCTTCCCAGGGTCCTGAAACTCTTTGCTGTCCTCTTTGTAGGTGATTTTAAGTCTTTGTAGGTAGAGTACTGTAAACCAAAAACGCACGTAGTTCCGTCCCCGCAGAACTTTCCGTACATCCGAGAACGCTGCACGCGCCTTGGCCACACTGGTGGTGTAATCCGGGAAGATTGCCATTTTTTTACCCTTGTAGGTCAGCGGGGCCTTGTCCCTGGCTCTCCTTAATATGTCAGCGGCGTCTCCATCATAATGCAACTTGGCAATAATCACGAGTGGTCTTGTTCCACCTCCCGGCTTCGTCAGAGCAGTTGTACGGTGTGAACGGTCGACTTTTACATCTCGATCCATCCGAAGAACTTCTTTAATCATTTTTGAGACTTCTTTAGGATTGGCGGAGTTCGGCTGCTCCTCAACGCCAACTATACCATACCATACCAATTTATTTATAGAGCACTTAAACAGACACAAGGCCCACCAAAGTGCTGTACAATAGAAATTAGACAACAGAAACTAACTAAAATTTGCGGACGACACAACAGTGGTAGGTCTCATCAGCAACAACGATGAGACGGACTACAGGAACGAGGTGAGCCGCTTGGCCTTGTGGTGCGGACACAACAATCTCACTCTCAACGTGGAGAAGACAAAGGAGATTGTCGTGGACTTCAGGAAGAGGGATGCACAACATGCCCCTCTGACCATCAACAGCACCGCAGTGGAGAGAGTGGACAGCACCAAGTTCCTGGGAGTGCACGTCTCAAAGGACCTGTCCTGGAGCAGGAACACTGCAGCACTGGCCAAGAAGGCTCACCAGCGCCTCTACTTTCTCCGCAAGCTGAAAAGGGCTGGAGCTTCAACCCCCATCATGTGCACCTTCTACAGGGGTGCCATAGAAAGTGTCCTGACCAGCTGCATCACGGTGTGGTTTGGTGCATGCACTGCATCATGCCGCAAGAGCCTCCAGCGCATCGTGAAAGCAGCTGAGAAGATTGTCGGCACCTCCTTGCCCTCACTGCAGGACTTACACAGCAAACGCCTCACTCGGAAAGCCCACTGCATGGCAGGTGATCCCACACACCCACTACACAGCCGCTTTAGACTGCTGCCATCAGGGAGGAGACTGAGGAGTCTCCAGGCTCGAACCAGCAGACTGAGAGACAGCTCTGTTCATCAGGCAGTCAGAATGCTAAACACTCTGCCTGCTCTGCCTCCCCTCCCATTTGAACTGCCTTAACACAAAAAACTTTCTCACACATTACCACTCAACACAAAGTTTTTAACACTGGACCCTGTGTCATCAAACGGGTTATTCACTAAACTCTCGGTCATGTACTCATTCAGTTTGCACTACTTCTCATATTTGCACTAATGTTTGTATTACATTACTGCCTATAGTCATACTACTGTTTACATTCACTGTTTACATTTATTAATACGGTTTACATTTATTACTACTGCTTTACATTTATTACTACTGTTTACATTTACACTACTTTTATCTACACTACTGCAGATACATATACAGCATTCTCTGACTAGCCTTATCTAAGGATGCCAAATGTGCCTTATGTGCCTCACTGCATATGCCACTTTGCCTCTATACCAACATCAACTACCTCATACATATACTGTGTACATTAACTTATATGCTGCTGTGCCACTCTTTGCAAATGTCAATGCTAGAACCTTCAGTTTATTTTATAGATATACTTTTTATACTTTTTATACTACTATGCAAAAACTCAGGACAGTATTACACTTTTATTATTTCATTTTATGCTTATGTTCATTGGGTGTTTGGTGTTTCAGTGTTGGTGTAAATTTTCATACTTTTATACTATTAAAAAACTCAGGACAGTGTTACACTTTTACTATTTTATGCTTATGTTTATTAAATGTTTTAGTGTTTAGTGTTTAGATGGTTACTGTTGCACCGAGGGACTGAGAGAAACGCAATTTCGGTCCTGTGTATGTCCTGTACATATTGCAGTTCTGACAATAAAGTTGACTTTGACTTTGACTAAAATGGCAAACAATGTATAGTACATCTAAAAAAGCTAAGTCTGGTCCTCTGGACATTCAAAAAAACAAAAAAACAAAACAAAGCAAAAAATTGTTCACTCAGCCCTCTGTGAATAGCAAACAACCATCAGGGTGCTAACGATCCATTGTTAGGCTGATGGTCCTCCTTGATCATGTGAGCAGCTGGTTTCAGGCTGTCATCAGCCAACTGGTTGTGTAACACTGTGAGAGGGTGCTATTTATAAGACTGAGCTGAACCCAGCACCTCAGACTGAGGAAGTCTTTCGGACGAAAGACGAAACGTTTCTACAATTTTTTGCTTTGTTTTGTTTTTTTGTTTTTTTGAATGTCCAGAGGACCAGACTTAGCTTTTTTAGATTTTTCTACCTGGATTATTGAGCATGCATCAGGGAATGTATAGTACAGAGAGGATCAAAACAAATCACACCGTGTTAAAGGCAAGAGAATAGAAGTGGGTTTTCAAGCAAGACTTGGACCTGCAACTGAGAAAGCCTTGTCACCTCTGAGCTTACGGCGAGTATCTGGGATTGAGAGAAGCATCTGGTCTGCTAACCTCAGAGAGCGTGGTGGGACATATGGCTACTGAAGGTCAGTGAGATAGGGTGGAGCGGAACTGTTCAGAGATTTAAAAACATACATGAGTATTTTAAACTGGATCCAAAGGTGAATGGGTAGCCAGTGCAGGGAGGCCAACTATACGAATATTTCCGCGCCTCATCCTCCCTTCCATGTCTTCGCACTTGTCTCGTATCTTAACAAGCTTGCTCTGAAATTCAGTGACGGAATTCTGTATAGTGTTTACCTCATCAGACCACGTGGACAGTCCACCTTTCACATCTTCAATGTCTGTTTCAATAGCAGCGATTTCTGCACGAATAGCGGTGGCGCTGCTAACTATTTTGGCCCTCACTGCCTTAATGTCTGCTCTGAGAGTAGTGAACTCTTCCGATAGCGCGCTTCTCATTTCCTCTCTTATAATTTTGGAGATTTCCCCTTGTAAAGAGGAAATAATATCGGCTCTTAGCTCCTCGCTCATTCATTCATTCAAGTTTATTTGAACAAGGACAGCACAATAAACAATGTTACATGTTAAAAACGAAGCAACCGTTGTCTTGTACACAGGTTTTTTAGCCACAGGCTAATTTGCAAACCCAGTCCTTGGTTGGACTTTTATATAAAAACAGCTAAAATAAAACAAAAATTTAATTAAGATTAAACAGTTCCCTATATAAAAACATCTAAAATTAAATTTAAATTAAATCAAGTTTAAATGGATTAAACAGTTCCCTCACACACACAGCTGCTCCTCTGTCCCCATGGGGTTCATTGTTCACAAATTTGGTTTTGTTTCAACCATTTTTTCACCTGGGAATTAAAAACTCTAAGATCAGTCAATGTTTTTATTGCTGATGGTAAACTATTCCAGATATGGGGACCTTTAAATGAGAAGGAGCATTGACCAAATGATGTTTTGTATTTTGCAGGTTTACAGTCTCCATCAACTGCACCTCTTGTTGCAACTCCTGAGCTGCTGACTTTTAAAATCATTCTGCTCACCAGTTCAGGGACAAGACCATTAATACATTTAAAAGTTAATTTTAAACAAGAAAATTTTAAAAAATTGTCAAAGCTTAATAGGTTATATTTATCAAGTATTTTACAGTGGTGCCACTTCAATGGTTTTTGGTCTAGAACTTTCAGTGCTTGTGAGTACAACATCCTCATAGGTTTTAAAGCCGATTGAGTTGCGTGGCTCCAGACAGTGACACAGTATGAGAAATGAGACATAATCATGGCATGAAGGTACAACTGAGCAGATTTTCCACATAAACAAGATCTTATAAGACGAAAACAATTTATATTTGTCTTAATGGTTTTAAACATTTTCCTAATGTGAGCCTCAAAGTTAAGGTGGGAATCTAAAATGACACCCAGATATTTAAACTCTTCCACTTTTTGGATTTCCTTTTGATCAATCACAATTGAAAAGTTACAGACTTTACGCCGGATAGTGAAACACATTGAGACTGTTTTGTTGCAGTTCAGAGTCAAACAGTGATTCTTAAACCACTGAGACACTCCCTCCATCTCCCTGTTCAGTAACTCTGCTGCCTGTTGTGGAGTCTTTGCAGATACATATATGATGGCATCATCTGCATACATCTGACATTTGGCGTATTTGCAACTGTCCGGTAAGTCGTTGATGTATAAACAGAAAAGCAATGGACCTAAAATGGAACCCTGTGGAACTCCCATAGTACATGTTTGGGGGCTGGATTTCATTCCATTAACTTTGACGCACTGTTCTCTATTTTTTAGATATGATCTAAACCAGCTGATTGCTAACTTGGAGAAGTTATACTGCATGTTTCTTTATAAACTCTGTATCTATTCCAAAGACATCTTTAGCTTTAGATGTTTTTAATTGAGTAATTATATGCTGATGTAACAGGGTTGTTAATTGTCCGTTTTATATTTCACCAAAATCCTGTTTTGTTCCTTATTTTGTCATTCCTTTCATTTATTATTTTTTGTTTTAATTTTGTGAGCTTTTATTTTGAAGTTCGTTACCCGTGGGATGTCACTTCCTGCCCCGCGCAGCTCTCCTCAGACGTGNCACGGTTGTTAATTGTTCGTTTTATATTTCACCAAAATCCTGTTTTGTTCCTTATTTTGTCATTCCTTTCATTTATTATTTTTTGTTTTAATTTTGTGAGCTTTTATTTTGAAGTTCGTTACCCGTGGGATGTCACTTCCTGTCCCGCGCAGCTCTCCTCAGATGCCGGTAGCAGAGCTGAGGAGAGGTAGGTTGCTAAAATGCTCTTGGTTAAACTAGCATAAAAGTTGTTGTAAACCTTATGAAAACGTATTTAAACATGACTGTAATGAAGTTAGAAGTTTAACACTTGGTTTGGGATAATTTCTCTGGTCATATTGTGTACAGTCCGAGCTGTATAGCACTATAAATGCAGGTTGCATTTTAACAGGTTCTCTCATAGATCCACCATTTTGTATCTGTTATAGGCTGTGCTGTGAGAACCAATGAGCTGTATTGACTGGTGTTTGTGTACACAGGTATGTGAATGTATTTTTTTTGTGTGTGTTTTCCATATATTTTGTGGATGTTCATGTGTATTTTGACATTTGAAGTTGCTTCTGGCTGAAAAAAAAAAAACAACTTTTGTTTTATTTTGTTTTGTGTACATAGTTTATGTGGCTGCCTCAGACGCGGGTAGCAGAGCTGAGGAGAGTCGCTCTAAAGTTTATACGCTCGCTTGAGGTAGTTTTTGGGGAGTCGATTCAGAGCTGAGTCGGCTAAACGACAGATGGAAACAGATTATAATTATTATTGTGGGTTAGTTTTGTGAGTAACTGTCATCTGTGATTTGTTGTTAACCATGTGTATATTTCTTTGCAGTTTATGTCAACATGAAGATGAACATGTTCCTGGACCCGAGCAGACAAACCCGTTTCCCTGGTCCCTTGCATTTTGCCAGCTGCTACTGGAACAGTGTCTTTGTGTCCAACATTACTAAGTAAGATTTTTGTGAAGTTAGTTATTTTGATTTAGTTTTAGCTGGTAGCTCATTTTACTGAGACCTCAAATTGTACCTGTGCCTTGTTGTCATACGTTATTAAAAACAATTTGAAATAACAAATGCACAAATTCTTGTCTTACTTCACAATAAGTGTGGTTTTTCAGTAGAATAAAGGAAAGCAGGTAATGAAAAGAAACTACTTAGAATGAAAGTAAATTCAGTGTAAAAGAGGAACACCTCTGGTATTCAAACACGACAATTTGTCATGATGCACTGCAGTTTTTCATCAATATTTTTGGAAACCGATGTACTTGCAGAGAAACTAGTGCTCTCATGTTCTCATCGGGCAGAGTTTTAAAATTACTACATAGAAATGCTTTATTTAAGCACTGACTTTTAAGCAGGTGTTATTGTTGTGGGAAACTAAGTTTTGCAGCTGGTTTTTGAAGCTGTAAAATGTGTTTACCTATACCAGCTTATGTTTTTGGCGTGGTTTATCCACACAGATATAAATGACAGCGAGAGAGTGGCATGTCAGATAAACACATTTAATCAAAACAGCACTATAACAACACTAGAACATTTTTTGACAAGTTATGACAAGCTAATACAAGTACAGCATCCACACATCACAGTAAAGAGTAATTTAGTCATTTTCATCCTGCCTTGGACAGCCGTTTGGGTGATCCTGACACACTGGTGAAGCCCCAATGCAGAGGTTATGCAGAAGGCAGGCTGCCATGATGACAATCATCACCACAACATCAATTCGTTAGGCCAGGGGATGAAGGTGTGTCCCATTGTGCAAAATGGCCTTCAGTACTTCCATGATGATCCTGTGTGCTGAGGACTGCGAGACATCAAATTTGTCAGACATCTCCCTGAAGCTGTTCTGGTTGGCCATGTACCACAGGAACATCAGGACCTTCTTTTCTACAGGGACTGGTGCTGCACCTTGACAGTGCTCCTTCCTCCTGCAGCTGCATCATTACAGATGTGAACTGGGTCTTGTTGACTCTGAAATGACGCACAAACTTGTTGTCATCCATGTTCAGCATCACCTCCCATAGTCTTCATGATTATTCCATGTGTCCGTAGGTTTGTGTGTATCAGCAGCATCCTAAAATACAAAGAAATTAAATTGTTTTGTTACTATGGACCATATGAGTCTGAAATAAAGTTTTGATTGATTGAAGTTTAATAACAATTTTAACAATAAACCGTAAAAACGTCTGCTAATGGTTTGAGGTAGTAAAAAGAAAAGAAAAACAATGTTCAGCACTTTCTGACTTTATTTATCTAATGATAACTTCTGTACTGCTGCTATAATCCTAAAAGAGATCGAATTAAAACTATAAAGTAGATGTAAGAGCCTCAAGACCATAATTAACAAAAATAAGCTTATTTATAAAAAAAAAAACTACTGGTTAAAACAACATACCTGGTTAACATTTCAAGAGCCTCAGAATTGCTTTTCAACTTCGCTGCTGGTCTGGAAACCTTTTTATAATCCAACAAAGCAAGAACAACAACAGCTTCGTAGCGGGCGTCCATCTTGTTTTCGTCATCGTGCCGACAAGCTAACTGGAACGCATTCAACTCGGAAAGACGTCATTCCAGGTTGGTAATTACGACCTCCGAGGCAACTGGAACGCAGCAATAAGCTTGCAAAAACAAGTCACTGTGCAAATCCTAGACCAACAAGAAAAATAAGGTGCAATTCCTCTGTTAAACCCATAGGGCTACTATAAACACGTTTTTAGACCAAATATTGCCGATTTAAACAAATACGAACAATCACATGAAAATTAACACAGACAAAGTGCTATGAAACCTTTTAAACACATTCTAGGGAGTTTATCAGCTAAAAAAAGTTACATTTTGGTTTAGTTCCTCTTTAAAGGGGACCACACATGCAAAATTCACTTTTTAATGTTTTTTTACTCAACTTTGGGTATGTACTTCATAAAAAAACAGTCCTAAGGCCAAAGAAATGCACCCAGTGGTTTATTTACTCTAAGTAGATTTATTTGTCTGTGATATAAACGGTTGGTTTCTCACTTCCTGCGGTTTGTGACGTCACAAACCGCAGCCAATCTGCCACAACCCACCCCAACCTGAGTCCAGCCCCTCACCTAGCAACCCCTGGTTAGGCTCAACCCACTTCTGTATTAAACACATGACTGTTGTTTTTCATGATTTCATCTCATCTTTTGTTTATATGTTCTTAATTTCATGTGTACAGCACTTTGTTGCAGCTGTGTTTTTTTTAAATGGCTTTATAAATAAAGTATAATTGTTATTTTTATGTTTTAGTTCAATTTTTAGTGTATTTGCGATCGCTCCCAACGCGCAGCCGGCAAAAATTAAACGAGCGGACCCCCGGCGTAGGGACCTGCGGCAACGGGACCCTCTTCTGGCGCGATGGAGCGGAGCTTCAACTGTACAGCCTCGCTGCAGCCTCGCAGCAGCGAGGACCTTCTCCTTACGGATTAATTTACGGGAGACACTTGGTGAACTTTGTGTGTGTCTTGACTGGAACAGCGATAACTCCCAAAATCTCCGCGTGCAACGAGCGGAGCTGGCGAACACCGGAAGAGGAACAAGCTAACATTAGCATCGGATTCGGGTGGTCTCATGCTAAAAGGAGCAGCAAATTGCGGCGCGCTCAGACGGGTTTCGGTAAGTTATCTTAAGCTAGCACTAACAGTAAGTCAAATGAGTAATAAAAAAAGAGCTAATTTTAAAACAACAACACATTACAGATACTGGCTGTTACAGAGGGCGTAAACAGATCGTTGAAGGGCGTGGACTTCAGAACTTGTATCAGAAACCGGTCGTTCAAAACGAAAGTTAAAAATGGCAGAATTAAAAAGGGTATAATTAATTATCTAAGAATTATTTTGTGTATTAAAATGAATTAATATTGTCAAGATAGCACACAGACATAACATAAAAATGTTAAAGACTTACATGTGGTCCCCTTTAAAATGAATTTTAAAGAGAAAATGGAAAGGGAGGGGTCAGTGAAGAGCACCACAGTTGAGCCTTTTTGTCACCCAGTGTCTTCAGTAGAATGAAAGAGACACGAAACAACGATGAAGCCGATACATGCAAATGAGGTTGATCATTTTTATTTATCATGTGATTAATTGATTTATTGTTAATTGCAAAAAGGCTTGCAGGTACTAAATAATGTGTAATAAATTATTTTTAAAAATTCATGCCGATCGTGTGGCTGATTCATTAATCAGCCAGTTGTGTGTCATGTCCAATCTTATTTTGAAAAACCACAATACTGTAGAGGGAATCTGCAATGAACAAACTGTGAAATAGTGAGGGACTACTGTTCTTTGCAACTTTTTACTGCCATCTGGAACATTTTCTTTACTGACACTGGAATGAAACCAGTTTATATCAAATAACAAACCAGATGCATCTTTTCTCCAGGGCAAAACCTTAAAAGTTTTCATTTGAAATTTTGCAACTGGATTGCTGGATGCTAATTTACACAGATCATTTTCCAGAACTGAGTTATCGTTATTACTTTATTAGTTACTGTACATCTGTGGGAGAAGTCAGACTGTTTATTTGTCAAATGGCTTTTCAACGATCAAATTCGAACAGCTGTTTTCCGTAACAAATTACAACATCTCCACATGAAACAAAAGAATAATAATAATAATTAATTCAATTTATAACGCACTTTTCATTAGTGAAAATCTCAAAGTGCTACACACATTGAATGCTACACACATTCATACACCGGTAGCGGCAGACTACCATGCAAGGTGCTTTCCAGTCCTACCGGGAGCAACTCGGGGTTAAGTGTCTTGCCCAAGGACACAATGACACATGGTGTGGGGAACCGGGATTCAAACTGCCAACCTTCCGATCGGGGGACGACTGCCATTACCACTACGCCACGGCTGCCCCTGAAAGAACGCTTCATTTAAATACTAATGAGTCTTCAAATGCTTGTTTTGGGGAAATGGACAAGACTGTTCTAATCAACAAGTGAAAATAAAGATTAAAAGCATAATATTTTTGTTATAAATAAACCTGAAAGTGTTCTTACTAGGGATGCACCGATCCACACTTTCTTACTTCCGATCCGATCCCAATACTTAACTCTGGGTATCGGCCGATACCGATCCAGTTCCGATATCATCATCACTGAATATATATGAGGCTATAATAATGAATTTATTGAACAGAGAATGTGCTCTCTGTTCAAGAAACATCATACTCTGTGACTTCTGTCTTAACATTGTGTGAGTTACACCCAAATAAGACACTCTTGGCCTCACAACAGATAATACCCAAACTTTAATAGCACACAAGAGGCAGGTCTATATCACAGACGTCCATCTCACTCATGGTGTAGTCCGGAACACTAATATACCGCTAAGCATTATGGGAAATCAACACAGTCCACTCCCCGTTTTTTAGTTTTGTTTTTGATGGTGGTACTATGAGTTGTAATTCTTGTTGGCTTTGATCAGCGGATACAGATTTAAACTATACATTGAATTTACATTTATAAATGCAATGTATAGTTTGAATCTGTATCTGTTGATCAAAACCAACAACAATTACAACTCATAGTGTCACAATCAAAAACGAAAATAAAAAATGGGGAGTGGACTGTGTTGATATCCCATAATGCTTAGCTGTATATTAGTGTTCAATGTATAGTTTAAATCTGTATCTGTTGATCAAAACCAACAAGACTTACAACTCATAGTGCCACAATCAAAAACTAAACTAAAAAACGGGGAGTGGACTGTGTTGATTTCCCATTATGCTTAGCGGTATATTAGTGTTCCGGGCTGCACCATGAGTGAGATGGACGTCTGTGATATAGACCTGCCTCTTGTGTGCTATTAAAGGTTGGGTATTACCTGTTGTGAGGCTCAGAGTGTCTTCTTTGGGTTTAACTCACACAATGTTAAGACAGAAGTCACAGAGTATGATGTAACACATGTGCTCTCTGTTCAAGGCCAATGTGAATCATGGATCGGAATTATCGGTAGGTTGGATCGGAAAATCCGATATGTAAATTATGCTGGTATCGGTTACCGATACTGGATCAGATAGGCCCCATCCCTAGTTCTTACTGTTTTTCTTGTGATTTTACCACACACTTTAAATGCTCAAACTACTGATTAAACCAAAATATATATATAAAGTAGCATGTGATATATTGAAAACATTGAGTTTGATTTCCTGATCGCAGTCGCCCTGTTTACAGAAACCAATTAAAGGAACTACATCTTCACATGACATGGATGCACCAAAGTTTCAGCAATATCGAGGTGGTGACATCTTTTCTAGGCTTGTCTATTTTCATCCACCAGACAGACTTGAAGGACTGGCAGAGGAACTTAAAAAGCTGAGGGCCAAAACAACAAACGAGTTTCTTCGAAAACTCGAGGGAGGCACGCAGCTGCCAACACGCAGCTGAGCATCTAAGGGCACACACGAACATGCACCGACACAAATACTGTACACACATGCACACAGCGACACAAGGCCAACGTGTATCGACACCCATTGGGGTCCCTAGTATGTAGGTCATTGTGCGGAGGGAATTTTTCGAGCCACAGATGTGTCCTTCTCCGTAGACCCGCTCGACAATACTCGCAAGGATGTGCCCGCAAACACATCGGCCTTCTCACACACCGAAAGCAAACCGCAAACGTGTAGACCCTGTGCATGTAGACACCAAAAGAAGAGATGGGAAGAGACAGCTCTATTTTTTTCTTCGGCTGTTGTCACACTATAGACCAACTCCCCACCCCGCCTCCTCTAACACATCGCATCACTTCGATATTTAACATGACATTTTGTTTCCAAAAAAAAAAAAAAAAAAGAAGAGGAGGGGATGAAAAACTCCAAAAGAGAAGTACCTTGGAGCTGGCTGGTTCCGTTGAGAGCCATCATATTGAATTACACGGACGCGCTGTCAGTGGCTTCTAGGTTTATTGACTGTAGCTAGCACGGAGTAAATGTCATAAAGATATAGTGAAATGACTGTGAAAGGACGCTGGTGATAAGTTTAAAAGTGGTAGGAGGAGAAGCAGGAGCTGAGTGGGTGCACTATCAGGGAAGGGGAAATAAAACGCTGAAACATATTCACACCGAGCGCTGTGTCGCCTGGATGAGGTTTGACCTTCCTCTGTTTGGATGCTTGTGGGGAGGCTTTGTGATTGTCAGTCTGTTTCAGTCGTCATGAATCAGGGATTTCAGTCAGGAGCCTGCTGACAGCTCAGCCCCCTCAACAAGTTCAGCTGAACGGTGGCTGCTGAACGCACTTTCAAATGTGATTTTTCTACTGTAGCGTTAATTATGAAAACAAAAAAAATACAAACAACCCCCCCCAACCCCCCAAAAAAGGTGAAACTGAACATGTTCAGAAAGAGCAACTCAATTATGATTGGACTCTGAGAAAACTTCATTACCACAGAGTTCACTGAACCGAAGATAATTTATACATAAAAAATAAACTCTGTAGCAAATTTAGTGGATTAGAAGTTAGAAACAAGTCTAATGACTTTACGAGTGGATTTCTGCATGAAGAAAGGATTATGTTATTATTGTGAGAATAATGAGTCAGCATTACCACCACTGTTTTCAGAGCATGACTCACTGTGACAACTGCTCATAAGGAAACAGCCAAAAGAAAAACATGTGAACTTATAGCTAACATTTTGCTAACATTATATTTGTAACAACTTTTTCTTCTTTTACATTAGTTAGTTTTTCTTGCTTTATTTTTATTTACTCTTTTGCTAATGTTACCTTTTAGCTACTGTATTGCTAATGCTACCTTTTAGCTACTGTATTGCTAATGCTAAATTTTAGCCACTGTATTGCTAATGTTACCTTTTAGCTAATGTATTGTTAATATTACCTTTTAGCCACTATATTGCTAATGTTACCTTTTAGCTAGTTTTATTAATTATGCCTTTTAGCTACTGTATGGCTAATTTTACTTTTTAGCTACTGTATTGCTAATTTTACCTTTTTAGCTACTATTTTGCTAATGTTACCTTTTAGCTACTGTATTGCTAATGTTACCTTTTAGCTACTGTATTGCTAAAGTTAGCTACTGTTTTGTTAATGTTAACTTTTTAGCTATTTTACTAATTTTACATTTTAGTTAGCCTACTGTAGGCAATTGCTAATGTTACCTTTTAGCTACGGTTTTGCCAATCTTACCTTTTAGCTACTTTATTGCTAATGTTACCATATAGATACTCTTTTGCAAATTCGTAATTTTACCTTTTAGTTACTGTTTTGCTAATGTTACCTTTTAGCTACTGTTTGGCTAATTTTCCCATTTAGCTACTGTATTGCTAATGTTAGCTTTTAGCTACTATATTGCTATTGTTACCATTTTGTTACTGTATTGCTAATGTTACCTTTTAGCTACTGTATTGCTAATGTTACCTTTTAGCTACTGTATTGCTAATGTTACTTTTAGCTAATTTATTGCTAATATTAACTTTTAGCTACTGTATTGCTAATGTTACCTTTTAGCTAGTTTTATTAATTATGCCTTTTAGCTACTGTATGGCTAATTTTACTTTTTAGCCACTGTATTGCAAATTTTATATTTTTAGCTACTATTTTGCTAATGTTACCTTTTAGCTACTGTATTGCTAATGTTACCTTTTAGCTACTGTATTGCTAATGTTACCTTTTAGCTACTGTTTTGTTAATGTTACATTTTAGCTACTATTTTGTTAATTTTACAATTTAGTTACTGTATTGCTAATGTTACCTTTTAGCTACTTTATTGCTAATGTTACCATATAGCTACTATTTTGCTTATTTGTAATTTTACCTTTTAGTTACTGTATTGCTAATGTTACCTTTTAGCTACTGTTTGGCTAATTTTACATTTTTGGCTACTATTTTGCTAATGTTACCTTTTAGCTACTGTTTTGCTAATCTTACCTTTTAGATACTGTATTGCTAATGTTACCATATAGCTACTGTTTCGATAAATTTACCTTTTAGTTACTGTATTGCTAATGTTACTTTTTTAGCTACTGTTTTGATAATTTTACATTTTTGGCTACTATTTTGCTAATGTTACCCTTTAGCTACTGTATCACTAATGTTACCATTTAGCTACTGTATTACCATTTAGCTACTGTATTGCTAATGTTAGCTTTTAGCTATTGTATTGCTAATTTTACCCTTTTGCTACTGTATTGTTAATGTTACCGTTTAGCTACTGTTTGGTAATGTTTCCCTTTTAGCTACTATTTTGCTAATTTTACATTTTAGTTACTGTATTGCTAATGTTACCTTTTAGCTACTGTTTTGCTAATCTTACCTTTTAGATACTGTATTGCTAATGTTACCATATAGCTACTGTTTCGATAAATTTACCTTTTAGTTACTGTATTGCTAATGATACTTTTTTAGCTACTGTTTTGCTAATTGAACATGTTAGCTACTGTATTTCTCATTTTACATTTTAGCTACTGTATTGCTAATTGTACCTTTTAAGCAATTGTTTTGACAATTTTAGATTTTAGTTACAGTTTTTTTTTATTTTAGCTTTGAGGAACATTTTTGCTAATTTCCTAGTTTTATCAACAGTTTAGCTAATTTTGGCTTTTACTTTCTATTTACCGGTAGCTATTTTAGCTGTTTAAACGGAGTAATAATGTGTCTTAACATTGTCAAATAGGAACTCTGAATGAGACCTAAAGATTAAGACGTAAAAATGTAATAAAAACTGATTATCATAAATGAAATAAAGATGAGATTCTCATTATGTTACTGATGTCAGTCTGGGGAGTTGAGCCAGCAACCTTCCAATCACAGTCCCGCTTTTTTTAGCCTATGCACCACCACTACCCGTCTGTTCCATACATTCGCAGGATAAGCATCAATGAGCGAATAAGCACAAGTCAAAAACCTCAGGACCAAATTACACTAACAAATTACATACAGGCATTTGTTTATTTGCAGTTTAAACTCCAAGAGTGATGTAAAATTTAAAATTTTGTGACAAAAAACTAGTTTACACTAGAACCTCGCTCTATCGCGGTAGTTCAAAATAAGATTGGACATGACACTCAATTGGCTGATTGATGGATGAGCCGCACGATCGTCATGGAATTTTTATTTAAAATAAATTATTCTAAATTATTTAGCACCTGTTTGCAGCCCACAGCTGCAGGAGAAGCTTCCTCCTGCAGCTTGTCATATATTTACTCTGCAGCTGAGAAGTGGGTGTGGCCAAGAGCGCTGGCAAAGAGCTGAGATCATGACACGCTGTGCTCTTTTAGAGCGTTTAGAGTTTAGAAACATTGTTTAGAATATTGCAAGAGTGTGNATATATATATATATATATTAGGGGTGTTGATAGATTAAAAAAAATTAACTAATTAATCGCAAATCAGTTTTAAAATTAATCGCGATTAATCACGATTAAACACTTTAAGGCAACTTATAATAAAGATGGATTCATTCATCAGTTAAGTCATAACATTTATTGTTTTTACTTTCACACAGTGTTTAAAAACTGAAATAATTTTGTAAAGAAAATGCAGCACCTAACTAAAACTAAAGCAAACATTCATTTTGTGGTTCAAAACATTTTACTGTTTGATAAACTGTATGAATTAGTGTGAACTGAGATTTAGAACCTTACAGAACATTTCTGCTTTGTTTTAAACCACATGTATAAGATCTACTCTCCTCATTTATCCAGCTACTAAGGCAAACCAGTCTCTACATTACTTGCATTTTAAGTCCTTGAACCTGGGATGAAGTGCAGTAGCATTCTTGAGCAAAATGAGATTGGAGTTCTTCTTTCGTTTAGCCAGGTCTTCACAAAAGGCCTTCTTGAATCGCAGTATGTTGACAGTATCATCATATGAAGGCTCCATGACTCTGAACATGTGGCAGAAGGCAGGCAGCACCACAGAACAGGAGATGTGCAGTGACGTGCGGTCAGGGGAGGCAAGTGAGGCCACACCTCACCTGTCATCATGGAAAGAAAAGAATGTAAATTGAAAAAATAAATGTAATTATTGTATTTATCCTTTGATTTGTACTATAAACTTATTTTACTTAAAACTAAACCAGTTTTAAGTTATTTTTTATTCAAAATCACAGATTTTTCTTATTTAGCATTCAAATACTGAGGAGACGTGCGCAGAGAGGCACCAGCAGATCCGCTTCACCAGATTGCGCAATCACTCGGCTGACTGTGCTACATGCTGCAGTGAGCCTGTATTCCTGCCTCTTTTATGTCGCTATTAAAATGTCCAAATACTTTTGCTATATAAACTACATTTCTATAGTTTAGCTGGTGAATAATGTATAGTGTTTTGTCTAAAACTGTATGCGTGTGTGACGTAACGTGTCTTGTGCTGAGCGATCATAAACCGTGATAAAAGGTGCAGTGCGAGGCAAGCCGCATGGAGGAGGCGGGGCTAGTGAGCCCATCCTGCTTGATCCTCCTCCTGCAGCGGAAGTGACAGTGCTACGCTAAAGAAAAAAACCATATCACATATTATATGAAAGAATACGAAGAAATCTTATTTTATCTGCCCCTTTTTCATGAACAAAACAAGTTCAAACAATAACTATCTATAAGTAACAGAGCAAAAAGAGTAACTTTTCACAATCTACAAATATCTAGAACATTATACACTTAATTAAAAGTTTTAGTATTTTGTTAACAATTTAGTTTTGATCTTTTTTTAAACATAAGCATAGAGTTTACATCTTTAACATCATTTCCCAAAACCAGTCCACAATTCAACTCCCTGTATTGAAATAAACCGTTCCTTCAAACTAGTTCTATATCTTGGCTTTGCAAAAATTTCAGTTCCCTTTAGACTAGCAGCTTTCTCTCTTAACAAAATACATTTGAACATTTGAAGGTAGTGTATTCTTATGAGCCCTATACATTATTAACAAAATATTATAGTCCACCAAATCATAAAACTTCAGTACTTTGAGTTGTTTAAATCATATATTAGATAGATGACATTAAGGCTTTCTTGTAATAATTCTCACAGCTCTTTTCTGTAAAATAAAAATAGATTTTGTTATAGTTTAATTTAATCTATAAGTAAAGGTAAGACTGAAATAAAAAATTATCCAAATTAAATGTGTTTTTTGTGTGCTACAGTTTGTATGTGTAAAGATTGCTGATATGAGATTTTAAACGCAACCCGTTAACTGCTGCCAATCAAATGGCAAATAAACTACTCTGTAGGGTTCATGTATTATAAAAGAAGAAAATAACGCTATCCAAAGTATCCAAAGTGCTGAAGAAGCTATGGCAAACAGAAGCCAAAACGTGGAGAACATTTTTTTGTCTGTTTTTTATTATATATATGAAAAAAAAATGCAAAGTGCCTCACCAGCCATGAACCTCACTGCACGTCACTGGAGATGTGTCCACCCAGAGATTCTGTGAAATACCTGTGAGAACACAAATTAATAAACAATAATTCTATTTTATTTAATTCATTTATTCATTCATTTAGAATAAAAAAGCAAATTCATCAAAAAAGAAAAACACTGAATGGGAGCAGAAAGTAACACACACACACTTGGTTTGTTTATTAAATGACCCACTGACTTAACCAATATCAACAAAGAAAAAGAAATAAAACCGTACCTGCATGGCTCAAGTAGCTCCTCCAACCTTTTCAGCTTTCCAAGCTCAGCTTCTGTAAGCAGGGGGATTTCACCGTCTGTCCAGTGGCGGTTCTAGACCAGTTGTACTGGTGGGGCCAAGCTGGGGCCAGAGGTTTTGTCAGAGGGGCACGTTAAATCTCGGAGAAAAAAGTGACTTTATGACTATAAAGACATCTTTATGACTATAGGCAGTAATGTAATACAAACATTAGTGCAAATATGAGAAGTAGTGCAAACTGAATAAAAAAAATATATATATATATATGAATTAACATATACACCGGAAAATACGGTAATTGCATTTTTGAGATCTGTACATTCTTTCCTTGAATTCTAAAACCTGACCAAGGACCAAGACTGCAAATAAGCTAAAGCTAGATTTCTTGACTATTTTTTAACAAAGCCAGCAATAATATTTCATTCAAACTCAACTTGTGTCAGAAAACTTAACATTAACAAACACATTTTTTTGAACATCACAAACCTGATGGTCCAGTGCTTGTGGATCCACAAATATTCTCCATCTGTGTCTCACGTGCTGCTTGTATCTCAGTCTCAGCTGTCTCCATTTCAGGATCTTCATGTGTCTCTCTTTCCGTCCCTGTACCCTCTCTTTGAAAACCAGTGTCTTCCAAGTCCTCTGGCTGTGTGGGGCTCTCAACGTGCCTTTCTTCAGCTCTCTCAACACCTCCATCTGGTGTACACATTATAGCACACACGGTCTCCTGAGCTTAACAAAAGAAAACTGTGTGTTATATTCCGACGAAATACGGGTAGCGTTAGCTAGAAGCATGTGTGTTGTTGTAAGATAACTAGCGTTAGCTAGAAGCATACAACATAAACGCCTGGTCTGATAGGCTGCTATTATAATTCATACTAGCCAACAACATCATTTCTTGACCAGAATTGTTACCTTGTATTGTTTGTATTTGTAGTGGTACTCGTGGATGACGCTCGGTAACTTCGCCGTCTTCGCGCTCGCTCTTCTTTTCGTTGTTCGCACTTCGCAGTGGTGTAACGCACTAAAAGGTACAACTACCTGAATGTTGTGCCCGGAGGGCGGGCCCCGGAAGCAGGGCGGAAGCAGGGCGGGCGGCGGACCAGGGTCCGTGCTGAGCAGTTCCGCTTCTGCTCGGAGGAGGGCGGGCCCCGGAAGCAGGGCGGAAGCAGGGCGGGCGGCGGACCAGGGTCCGTGCTGAGCATTGGTTCCGCTTCTGCTCGGAGGGCGGGCCACAGGGCGGGCCAGGGTCCATTTTAGACGGGCACGGGCCCGTGTGGGCCCGTGTGTAGAACCGCCAGTGCGTCTGTCCCGAGCGTTGTTGTTTTTTTTTTTTCTCAACGTTCCATTCGTGTGCGACCGTCTGGATGTGCAACGCGCACAGTGGCGCTCGGTAGATTTACTCACAGTTAAAACAAAGGAGTGCAGGCTCCAGCTGTCATCAATAAAGTGAGCCGTGACACCCAAATAGTTATCATTGCTAGCAGAAGTCCAGTGATCGCATGTGAGTGCAGGTACGGTGCCTGCGCTAACAGCGTTAGCAAGCGGAAACCGGAAGTGAGATTCGGCATCCGGGGGGAGCTTTTCAAAATAATCGTTGCGTTATTTTATTTTAACGCGTCATAATAAATAAAATAACGCAAATAATTAACGCGCTAATTTCGACACCATTAATATATATATATATATATATATATATATATATATATATATATATATATATATATGTATATATATATATATATATATATATATATATATATATATATATAGCAGAGATGGGGACTCAAGTTTGGGACTCGGACTCGAGTCGCACTTAAGTCGCAAAAGCAGAGACTTCAGACTCGACTCGGACTTGCATTCAAAAGACTTCCAACTCGACTCGGACAGACTCGTGAATAGGGTTGGGCATCGAGAATCGTTCGGAACCGGGACTAACTGTCCGGTTTTCCCGAAATCGTTCAAAATATTAATTTGCGATTCCAATGTTCGATGCTAGTTTAGTTAGCCGACCGGAAGTAGCCGCTACCTAAAACCAATGAAGAAGAATCCACCGGAAGTGTGCCTCCGGGATCAAAAGCGTACTAATTAATAAAATGACCAGTCAGGTCAGTGTAGCACTTGCAATAATTTTCTATCATGCAAAGGAGGGTGGAGAAGTAAAATAGTGTCCCGTCTTTGACGCGCTCCACCAGATTATTTTCGCTTCGTATCCGACCGGAAGTACAGAGTGGTCCGTCTGCAAAACGCTCCGCCGAACTTTTCGCTAATCGCTACCTCTTCGGCTCCATCAGGTAAATAAATAAACTATAAACTACATCTCATACCAACATTAAGGCAGCTAACAAGTTATACTCCGCTTAAAGCGGTAAGTCAGCTCAAATACAAACACGATGCTAACGTTAGCTCGTTTTTTTTCTTAGACAAACGACCTGAAATGGCTTCACAGTGTTCACCAGTGACTGTCCAAGGTAAATACGTCAGTGTAACCGAGTGCCACAAAACAGTTACAGCATATGTTGTGAAAAGGTTGCATCCCTTTTCAGATGTGGATTCAATTCAACCATGGATTGCACTTACATTGCACTCAAATCCAACACTTATTAACATTCTTAATTCATTTAAAGTTCTCTGTGTCTTTTAAAATGTTTTAATGTCTCTAGTTTTCATTATTATATAATTTCTGTTTATGTTCTCTTTCATTCCATTATGAGTGAATGTCACAGTTTGAAGAATTATTGAATAGGTTAGTTAGGCAATAACAACAGAGCTAATAATTGTATACATTCTCAGTCTTAAAAATGATTTAATAATCTCTTTTTACTGATAATACTGATAAACCTGTTGTTTGTTTAGGAACTTCCTGCAGTCTGTCCAGAAAGTCTCCACTGGAGGAACTTTTTGCTGAGGAAGAGGCACAACATAATTTCACAGCTCCATGTCCATGAAGAAACAAATGGAGAGAGGGCTGCAGATACCAGGACATCTCACCAGCTGTTCTGTCTGAGGATCCTGCTGCTGTGGTGGAACCAGGTTAGCCCATCAGTGGGAGCTCAGTAACATGACTGCAGCATCAGACACTGGACAATATTATATGTATAATAATAATAATACTGTATATGTTGGTGAGTCCTCCATGTTGGCTCTAATCTGCCCTGTGAGAAATTCATAGTAAGTAGTCATCCTGAAATAACTCTGGCTAACTACTGTAGCTTTTTTATAACATGGAGTTAAACTCAAAGCAGTCTCCTCAGATAAATAGTGTTACCATTATTTTTATATTAAAGTTTCTGTTAACTTGTTATTTTTATATTAAAGTTTCTGTTAACTTATTATTTTTATATTTGATTGTTTCTGTTCAGTGCCCTGAGACAACTTGTGACTTGGAGCTATACAGTATAAATAAACTGAACTGAATTGAATTGAGGAGAGACATTTAATGTAATGTTTTGGCCTCTACATTCAGATAAAAATAAGCTGTAACGTGTAGTCACTGCCTAAAAGGTTGTTAGCAGCTGCTACAAACAAGCTTAGCGTCAGTGTGTTAATCTAATGTTAACCTGGATATTTTTAAAAGGAGAGACATTTAATGTCCATTGTTTGCGAATGAATAGCATACATTCATTCACGGTGTCACTCAAATATTAGGGACTTGACTTGGACTTGACTTGGACTTGAGATCAGAGACTTGAGACTTGACTTGGACTTGAGATCAGAGACTTGAGACTTGACTTGGACTTGAGATCAGAGACTTGAGACTTGACTTGGACTTTGGACTTGAGATCAGAGACTTGAGACTTGACTTGGACTTGCAAAAAATGACTTGTGAGCATCTCTGAATAGATATAGATAGATGGATATATAGACAGACAGACAGACAGACAGACAGACAGACAGACATACAGACAGACAGACAGACAGACAGACAGACAGACAGACAGACAGACAGACAGACAGACAGACAGACAGACAGACAGACAGACAGACAGACAGACAGACAGACAGACAGACAGACAGACAGACAGACAGACAGACAGATAGATAGATAGATAGATAGATAGATAGATAGATAGATAGATAGATAGATAGATAGATAGATAGATAGATACATAGATAGTTAGATACATGGATAGATAGATACATAGATAGATAGATACATAGATAGATAGATACATAGATGGTATATGGGTGGCACGGTGGCTCAGTTGGTAGAGCTGTTGCTTCTCAGCAGGAAGGTTGCATGTCAGGCTGATTGGTAATTCTGTAGGAGGTGGTGAAGAGACGACACAGGAGACAGGCTGCAGAACTTCACTTTTAATCAACTCCTACTAAACTGGCGGGAAGCACCTGTAGATACGTCACAGAGCAGGAGAGGACCTCCGTCATTCACCTGCCTTTCCTCCAACTCGAGGCCTGTGGGGCCGGACTGGAGCTCGAGTATTTCTGCGTCGCTACGTTGGTCCGCAGCCATAGCAGAAAAATCGATGCCAACGTACACGGGAGAGATCAGCACCCGGGAGAGACAGTCAGCCACCACATTGGATTTTCCAGCCACATGCTGAATGTCTGTAGTAAATTCAGACACCGCTGCGAGGTGGCGTTGCTGGCGAGCAGACCAGGGGTCAGAAATTTTTGACATAGCAAACACCAGGGGTTTGTGGTCAACGTATGCAGTGAACTGGCGGCCTTCCAGGAAAAACCTGAAATGGCGTGTAGCCAGGTAAAGCGCCAGCAACTCTCTGTCAAAAACACTGTATTTCAGCTCATTGTCCCGCAGCGTACGGCTGAAAAATGCAAGCGGCTGCCAAACCCCGGAAACCTGCTGTTCTAACACAGCCCCCACCGCAACATCAGATGCGTCGGTTGTTAAAGCTATTTGCGCCGCTGGGGATGGATGGGCCAAAAGGGCAGCAGTGGCCAGTGCAGCTTTAGCATCACCAAATGCCTGTAGGCGTTCTGGTGTCCAGTCCACGCTGTCGTTGGGCTTTTTCTTTTTCAGCGCTCCATAGAGCGGACGCAGCAGTTGTGCTGCCCTGGGGAGGAAACGGTTATAGAAGTTAACCATTCCCAAAAACTCTTGTAGCGCTTTAACAGACTGGGGCTGTGGGAAATCTGACACCGCCTGCACTTTGTTTGGTAACGGGACGGCGCCACTTGCGGAAATGCGGTGGCCCAAAAAGTCAATGACTGGCAGCCCAAACTGGCATTTCGCTGTGTTTACAATCAGGCCATGTGCTGCCAGGCGCTGAAAAACCTCACGGAGGTGGGACAAGTGCTGCTCAGCCGAGCTGCTAGCCACCAGGATGTCGTCCAAGTACACAAATACGAAGGACAGACCCCTTAGGACTGAATCCATCAACCGCTGAAATGTTTGTGCTGCACCTTTAAGACCAAAAGGCATGCGCAAAAACTCAAACAGGCCGAAAGGCGTGATAACAGCGGTCTTAGGGACATCCTCCACATGCACAGGAACCTGGTGGTACCCCCGTACTAAATCTACTTTAGAAAAAATGGAGGTCCCAGCCAGGTGCACTGAAAAATCCTGGATGTGGGGGATGGGATAACGATCGTTCTCTGTGATGTTATTAAGGCGGCGGAAATCCCCACATGGACGCCATTTGCCATCTGCCTTGGGCACCATGTGGAGGGGGGAGGCCCACGGACTGTTTGAGCGTTGCACGATGCCTAAACGCTCCATGTTAGCAAACTCTTCCTGTGCGATTGCTAGCTTAGTAGCATCGAGGCGGCGTGCACGTGCGAACACCGGGGGGCCCGTTGTGGGAATATAATGTTCAACCCCATGTTGTGTGTTTGTGTTTGCAAAATCAGGAACAGTCAGCGAGGGGAACTCAGACAATAAACGCTGAAACACATTACCCGAAGCTAAAAAGTTAGCATGCATTAAAGGCCCAGCTCCTCGCGTCTCACAAGGCAGTGACGAAAAAGACACAGCGTCGATCAAACGTCTGTTAGCTAAATCAACCAGGAGCCCGTGAGCACAAAGAAAATCAGCCCCTAAAATAGGGACCGAGCTAGCAGCTACCACAAAGTTCCACCGGAAGTCCCGTTCATGGAAACGCACAGTCACCAACCTTTCGCCAAACGTCTTGACGGGAGAGCCATTCGCCGCGGTTAGCTGCGGCCCGCAGCCTTCAGCCAACCTGTCGGAGCCAGTCGGGGGGACGAGGCTCTTCTGCGACCCCGAGTCCACCAGGAACCGCCTCCCCGACCTCGAGTCCTCGATGAAAAGCAGCCTTTCCTTCTCGCCAACGGCCGCGACTGCTAGCGGCTGCTGGCGGTCTCGTTTCCCTGCGGCTTGAAGCTGCACGGCGGGACGCACCGTCGTGCTTTGGCGCCAAAACGCGCGTGGTAGAAACAAAGAGCGGGACCTGCCCGCCTGCGGCTAGCGACTCCTGCTACCACCGCTGGCTCGTCCGGCGCTGTGTGCGTTGCTTGAAACTCGGGCGCTGCTGGAGATCCAGGGACCACCGCCTGTACCGCGAAGGTCCTCGCGGTTAGAATGATGCGGTCGGCTTCTTCGGCCAGCGAGCGGTAATCCTTCTCCTGCAGAAACGGGGAGTTGGCCAGGGCGGTTCGCACAGGAGCTGGAAGCTGGCGGAGGACGAGGTGGCGGAAGAGGAACTCGCAGTCGTCTGATCCCCGCAAGGACAACATGCTCTCCACGAGCTCGAGAGCTGTGCCGTCTCCCAAACCGGAGAAGGAAAATAGTTTCTCAGCGCGCTCCGCCTCTGAGAGTGTGTAGCGCCGCAGAAGAAGCTTCTTGAGGGCGTCGTACTTTCCTTGTGCAGGAGGGTTTTGTAGCAGGCTCATTACCCGCTGGGTTGTCAGCGGATCCAGCGAAGCAACCACATGGTGGTATTTGGTGTCGTCAACAGAAATCCCGCGAAGAGCAAACTGTGATTCGATGTGGGCGAACCACGACTGAGGCGCGTGCAGCCAGAAGTCCGGGATTTTAACGGCCACCGAAAAAGCGAGCGGGGCCGCCTGTGTAGGTTCCACAGCCGTGGACAGCAGTAGAGAGCTGGCTGAAGCGTCAGATGTCGACATATTCAGTTCACGAGGGTCACCAGTGTAGGAGGTGGTGAAGAGACGACACAGGAGACAGGCTGCAGAACTTCACTTTTAATCAACTCCTACTAAACTGGCGGGAAGCACCCAACACCGCCTTATATATCCAATACAGCATCCGGTCCTCTGGACCTTTCACAATAAAACATCCTGTAATGCCTTCGGTCCACTGGGTGTGAGTAGAGCCCCCTAGTGGTCCACCACAATTCAAAATTTTCCCTAGGTGTGAATGGTTGTTTGTCTCGTTTGTCTCTATGTGTCATGTGATTAACTGGAGACCTGTCCAGCTGTCCCCCGCCACTCACACAGTGACTGCTGGATATGGGCCCTGTGAGATTCTGCAGCTACCAGTTCCAAGATGACTGCCAGTCAACCATACCTTCAGGTCATCTCACTAACGAGGATCCACCACTACTTAAGGCTGCAGTCGAGTCTATACCCTCCTCTGCAGCACTGCCCATGCTACATGGTCATTGTGCAGCTAGCCCTTTTTGAATTTGTGTGAACCCAACGAATGTCTCTGTCTTTGTGCTTCAGCTTACCTGTGTTCCCATAAGTGCTTCAGCGTCCTATCCTTCCTGGACTCCTCCTGCTCCCTACCCACGACCACTTGCCTACTCTCTTCGTGCCCCACATCCTGGAACCTTCTTGGACTGACCTCCCAAGATGAGTCAAGCCTCCAAACCTGTAAGACCCAACAAAAAAAAAACTTTTCAAAGATTATCCTCCCAACCTAAACACGAACCTGACCCATCTTCTTGCTCCCCAGAGTTCCAGAGGATCCTCCAGTGCATTGTCTCTTTTCACTGTAAATAAGAAACACTTAAACTCTTACATGTGGAGTCTTGACTTGCTCTCGATCTCGTACTATCCGAGTTCCTTGAAAATATGACAGGCACCATGACACGAAAAGGAAGAAGCAGGTTAAGATGATGGCTTGATGAATGGATGGATGGATAATTGAGAGCTTTTACAAAGTTGTTTGGATTTGATACTTGGATTTTAATGCCACACTTAAAACACACACCCACACATACCAAAGTAAAAACGCCTCGGCCACTTTTCTGATGAGCTGCAGTTCCACGCTGAATGAACATCCATGTTATCTGTGTGTAAGTGTGTGTGTGGGTGTGTGTGTTTGCGCACATTGTGTGTGTCAGTGGGGAGAAGGTGGTGGTGAATGTGTGTCGGGGGTGGGGTGTATATGGCTGCCCCTGGTGATAAGGCATATGAAGCAGGGCCAATGTTACAGGCCAGTCACATATACAGATAAGAACAGATAACATTCACTGGAAGAACTGCTGAAGGCTCAACACCCCCTTACACAAAACACAATACAAGGAGTGTGTGTATGTGTGTGTGTGTGTGTGTGTGTGTTTGTGTGTGTGTGCGTGTGCGTGTGTGTGTGTGTGAACATATTGTTTTATAAAGTTTGTGAGCCTCAGAGTAATGTATAATCAGAAGTCTGCAAGCCTTTCAACAGATTATGAGCAGATTATGCAGTAAAGACATATAAAGGTCCACTCTGTGATCCAAATCAATTATGTGCTCCTCATCAGAAAAAAAAAAGCTTCAACTTCTTAATGCAAGGTAATTATACCATGTTCTGCTGCACAGTTAAACCACAGCTGCACATTTCTGGAAGTGAATGAATGTTAGATTACCTGCTGATGGAACGATGATCCTCCACTTTATGAATGGGATTAACTTTTAAACTGAACAACACTTTAAAACTAAAGTTTTAACAGTTCTGTTAACAGTTGCTTCTGTTATCTACAACATTACTATTAGATCTTTCACCAATATCAAAAATACAGGTACCGTAGTCCCCGACTTACGACGAAGTTCCGTTCCTACGCCCGTTCGTAACACGGATTTCGACGTAAGTCGAAATACACATACACACTGGCCGCCCCATATACACTTACATGTACGGTACTGTACAGTTACCAACTATTTTGCCTATCCTAACACAGTACCCTACATAATTATCAAAAAACACATACAGTACATTTAGAGCCATAATGAAGGAAAAAAAGAGTTAATTTCTTACTGGGAGCTGGTCAATTCTTCCTCCGTCTGTTAGCATGTTAGCTCGGGCACCTCCGAGCTCCTGCAGCTTCACGCTGTCCACAACGTTTACAGCAACATCTGTTAGCATGTTAGCACGTTGCTCAGCTGTAGCCTCTGCCTCGTAAACCTAAGCTCCAAAAAATAAGGTCTCCTGTATTTCCACGCGCGGTCCAGTGGTCCAGAGTTAGCATATTAGCCCCTCCTGACCTCCTCTGCTCCTGTCTGCCTGAGGTCTCCTGTAAGTTTCCACTGAGCGTGTGTCAAGCTCCCCCTTCCTCCCTCCTGTAAGTTTCATTTCAGTATTTTCTGTTGTAAAGGCGCATAAACCACGTAACTCGAACAATGCTTTTCAATGGGAGGACGTTCGTAACCGCGAAACGTCGTAACTCGAGACCGTCGTAACCCGAGGAAAACAAAACTAACATAACACGTTAATCCTTGAGTGGAATTAACACTGTTGCTTTATATTTAAAATGCAGCCATATTTTAATATAGCATTATATATATATTATAAAATGTTATTAAATGTTTACTAACTGATGGGACAAACAAAACACGTTTTGTACACTTTATTACTATTACAGGTTGAATGAATGAATGAATGAATGAATGAATATTACATATTATCACTAAGTGCTGGAAAAACATGCTGGTGAAAACTCATCCAGGTTGTAGTCGATCTAAAAAATAAAAAATAAAAAAGTAAAAAATAAAATAAAAAAGCAACTGGACTTCTATTCTGGAGCTGAAGATGTTTTTGTTCCCATCATGGAGGCTTTGTCAGTCTCAAAATGGAGTGTTTGGAGCACACAGCTTTCTAGACCTGAACAAGATCTCTCATACACATCTATAAAGCTTGACACTCAACACACTCCAGACATTTATGAATTCATAAAGCCTTCTCCAGCTTCAGAAGTCCAGTTATTATTATTGTTTTTAACATTTTTTGGATTGCTGGATAAACACTATGCTTTGAAACAAAAGTCATTTTTTAAGTGACTAGAATATAAAACAATGTAAACATGTGTACCTGCAGGCTTTAGAATGATTCAAATTCAGTTTGAATATCAGGAAGTTCAATACATTGTTACACATTTTTAAGCATATTTTCATTTCACACTATAAGCTGTAACAAGTGACAAACATCAGCCAAGTTAAAGGGCCTGACTGTTGCTGGCTCAAAGATGGGAGACAAAGGTCCATTTTCTGCTTCTGCCTCTGTGAACTTGAGGTGTTTGTGATCAGATAACTGTGTGGCTGTGTTTAGAACAGACAGTTGTACAAACTGCAACCTTTCTTTTTTCTGCACCACTTACACAAAACACAATTTTGTGCAAACCCTAGAATTGTGTCTTTGTTTTGTTGCTCACCTCTGCCCAAATCATATCTGCCTCGACTCGGGTTTGTACCCCATCCTTTATAAATTAATCTACTCAAGTGGGAATTTACATTTAATACATGCTGATTTGGAGCTGTTTTTATATGTTTTTGTTATTTTTATTCAAGTGTTTTTTACAAGTGGACATTCAACACTGTATTCTTTAATGCATGGGGGTTCAATTCCACCATGAGTCACATGCTAAGGTGTCCCTGGGCCAGACACTGAATCCCTCATTGCCGCTGATGTGTGTCCCATCGGTGTCTGAATGTGATAAAGCTCTGATTAATCCTTGTACAGTATAGATATAGTAGTGTGCTGTATGAATGGATAAATGAGGGCACAGATTGTGTTGTAAAGAGCTTTGAGTGTTTTAATAAGATGGAAAAGTGCTGTATAAGTACAGTCCATTTACCATTTCATGTTACTGGTTATAGGGGACTTCTTGTGTAGGTGTCAAAATACAACTATGCTCTTGAAAGACCTCTGACATCAACCCATAAGTCCACTAACAACCCTCCATGTCAGCTGGGTACAGTGCAACTTTAAAAACTGCCCCCCACCTCCATGGGACTGGACAATGTATTACTGCCAGTAAAATAAAGAAATACCCTCAGATCTTTTTTTTTTTTAGGTGTTGAAATGTGTTGAGTCACATACTGTGGTTCTCTTGCTACAGCACTTTCTAATGTACCATTTTGTAAAAAGTTTTACTTTGATTAGCAGTTTCATGTTTAAAAACGTGAATGTAACACACCATGATAGTGTTTGGGTCATTTGGACTAAAATTAAAATTATTATGCATGTAATTTCATTGTGCTTCTGTGCAATGACAATAAAGCTGATCCTGATTCTAACAACCCCACACCCGTAGTGTGCAGCCTCTGGTTACAAAACTACAGTACAAGAATAAAACAGGATCTCGTAGTTTCAGTTCTAAGAGTCGAGGTGCGAAACGCAACTGTACACTTGTGCATGTCTTTGGGAATTATAGAGCCTAAATTGAGAAATGTTTAAAATTTTGAGGACAATTTGGCATCAATTCTGAGAAATAAATTCTGACACGCAAATGTGTTCAAAATTCAAGCAATAATATTGCAAGTGTCAAGACATTTTGGAGACTTTAATGTTGTGTTTTTGTTTTTCTTGTTGTTTTGTGTTTTTGTCAGAGTCCCCTGCCTTTCTTCCTGTCCACACACCGTATCAGACCACAGAAAGGCTTGCTGCAGAGTGAGAAAGGTTGTGGTTGGCAGACAGATGCCCAGAGGGGCCTGGGGCCCATCAACTCAGTGGCCCCACATCTGGAGCCTCCCGCTGGGCCAGCAGCCTCCCATCAGCCCTCCTCCTCTTCCTCTACTGCTGCTCACTGGAGAACAC
>JBBPBX010004860.1:64101-74535 GCA_038048925.1 Garcialebias charrua
GTGAGCTTTAGCAGTCAAATGTGTGCCTGCCTGAGCTTCACAGTACATGAAGAGCAGAGAAAGGCAGCCGAGGGCCGAGTCACACTAACTCATTGCCAGTCAGTGTGGCGTTGTGAGATGATAATAAGGATAACTTCCTCCAGGATAATGGAGCCAAAGCATAATTCAGACCTCAGTGTGTGCTGTCCCCGAGGATGGCCCTGTCTGCTGTGAATATTCTGCATTTAAATGGTCCATTAGAAGCCAAACAAACACACACAGGCCTCCATACTAATGACCAACGGGGTCCAGGGGTGAGGCAGGGCACTCGCCATGTCTCAGTGTGTGCTTGTGAGACTCACAGTGGTTTCAAGGGTGATATGAGCTGCAAACAGACAGGGGGAGTTGTGTGTTGGACTGGAAGGCTGATTGTGTGTGACATAGGTCAGGCGGGTGTGTAGGGGGGTGATGGAAAGACTATAGGCAGTCTGGCCAGAGGGGAATACGCCTCTCAGTCCTGTGTGCCTATTTGCATGTCTGGCCCGTTCGTGTGCATGTTCTCACATTATCCATCTTTAAAATATTATGCCTTTGTTGACTCAAATATATTTCTGTGTGCTTATCTATGCATCCTGTCATGTGGACAAGCTCCAGTCGATAGTCACCAACAGTGTGTGACAGTGTTGCAGGGGTCATTCTAATAATGGGATGGTGTTTGTGGGCTTGGTGCCCTGGTCAGCCCTCTGCTCGTTACTGTTATTTGAGGCGTAGTCTGTGCAGGGCGGACAGATGTCCTCCTCTCAGCCCACAGGTTCTTATGAAATGTGGCAGGCCTTTTCCTCTTTCCCCTAAGCTTTTTTTTTTAACCAGAAAATGGAGACTGAATTATCTGAAGCAAAAAAAAAAGAAAAAAAAAGAAGCTCAGTTAGATAATGCTGAAATGAATTTGTACAAGTATAAACTACCACAATCCACATGATTAGGTACAATACCAGTACCAGAATTCATCCAGAGGTATACTGATAAAGCATACACTGATCAGCCACAGCATATTGACTTCTTCTTTCAGCTTTTCCCTCTTCAGGGGTCACCACAGCGAGTCATCCTCCTCCACTTCACTCTGTCCTCTGCATCCTCTGTCCTCACTCCAACTACTTCCATGTCCTCTCTAACTGCATCCACATAGCTCCTCTTTGTCTTTTTTCCTGACAGATGCATTTCTAACATCTGTAAGAGTTCCACTGTCTGCAACTCCTCCTCCAAGATGTCCGCCAATTAGCACCAGCTGTCGGCCATCCACCTGATGAGGCCCCACCACTACTTAAGGCTGCAGTCCAGAGTGACTCGTTGCTAGAGCATTGTACCCTTTTTGGTATTTATGTTTTTGGCCTGTATTATTGTCTGACAAACAAATTTTACTTACCTTGTTCTTGTGGCTGCAGTCATCCTGCCTCCTGGACTCTTGTCCAGTCCTGGTCTTGCCGTGACTCCTGTCCTCATCTCCCGTGCCTTGCCTTCCAGCCACTTGCCTGTCCAACCTGTCTTCGGAATCAGAATGAACTTTATTTTCATTGCACCGAGGTACAGCCTGCCCTGTTTTGTCCTTCATCTCTGGAGCTCCTTGTGGATTCCACTCTGTGCTCCACATCAGCATCTCCACCTGTAAGAGAACGAAAATAAATGATCAACTGTGCTCTGCATTACAAAGTGGACCCAACTGACCCAGTTCATCTTCCAAGGTGCTACATGGGCCACCTGTAAATAGAGATCATTGTAAATAATAAACATTGTTACTTTTTCTAACCTGAGTCTTGTCTTGTCCTGGTCTCGTACCACTCTGGGTTCCCCGAGTTATGACAACATCCTTCTATCCAGGGCTTAATTTGCGAACCAAATGATGCCGGAACGCAAATAGCAGGCGGGACTGGGGGTGGGGAGGCGGTAGTGCTGGTGGGGAGTCTGTGGGTCCTCACTCAGAGAATTTTGAATAAAGTACATGCCATTTCCTGCATTCTGGTGTATTTTACAAATGTTTATTACAGTACTGTAATACACCTTTGTAAAATCCACTACTGAATAGATCAACATGAAACAAAATATGTAAACTCATTATTGATATCTCTCTTACTGCAAAGCGTTCGTAATGCAAAACCGGTGCAGCTCTTCAGGTAAGGGGCATTCACTTCACGACAAACTGAGGTCACTGGTTGTTCATTTGCTGGCGTTCCTACTGGGTTGATTCACAGGTGACGCAAATAGTGCAAAAGAAAAATCATAGATTTTACTGGCCCATTCGACACTGTTGTCATTTATTCTATATTTATTCAACATTTGTTCAATATTTTGGTGAATCTAAGGTTTGAGAAATGAGCTTCCTTACAACAGCCTAATAATGGTTTCTTTATTTTTCAGAGGTGCTGAATTAAAATTTAGGGGTACTTGAGCACCCCCAAAAAGAGGCTTAAATTACAACTGAAGACAGTTTATTTTTACAATATACTTTAAAACACTTCATGTTGATTTATCATTGAATTAAGTGCAGGATTATTTCTTACCTTACTAGTTATTTATGAGCCAAGATCAACGTCTCTTTTTTATAGTTCAGATAACTCCTGCAGTGATTCACACATCATATCCAGATTGTTCACAAAAGTGCAGAAACTTCTTTTTTTAATTTGTCATATGCAAAATCAACACAAGGTCAACAATACAATGAAAAGCTCAGGACAAGAAGAACGGTCTCGACTAGCCACCCACCCCCCACCCCCCACCAAAAAAAACACACACACACACAAAAAAAAAACACAACAACAACAGCAAATATCAAAGCATTCAACATAAATACAAAATCAAGGGGCCAAAAGTGAAAAAGAAATAAATCTACAGCTGAATGGTCCTATTGGCAGAGTGGTTCTACTGGCAGTGAGGTTATCTTAGCAACATGGTCCAGTTTGCAGCATGATGCCCTTAGCATTGAGATTTGGTTAGCAGTGAGGTTATCTCAGCAACATGATCCCATTGGCGCAATGTTACTGCTAGCAATGTGATTCAGTTAGTGGCGTGGTCTTTTTAGCAGCGTTAGCAGGTCTCAATAGCAGGTCCAGTCAGCAGCTTGATGGTAATAATGACCGCAGCAGCTGTCCTTCCAGACTGCCTCCAAAACCGGGTCCAGCAGATGGAAGAACATCCAAGTTTTCTCTGCGGAACCGAAGGGGTTCGAAGAGTTTGGTCCATGCAGCCAGATGGAGGATCATGGAGATGGCGACCAAGACAGGCCGAGCCCGAGGCTGGAGGTTGGCGGGAACTGAACCATGATGGCAGGATGGCACAATGGCAAGGCAGCGACACACAAAACTCCACAAGTGTGTCGTGTCATTCCCGTAGCGTGGGTGTGCAGTGTGGGTGCATAAAAGGTTAAAACAAAATGACAGGGAAAACAAATTGAGTTGAAACAGAGCTCCCATCAGTGCTACCATTCTGAGGGGGATATGACGTCAGACTTTTTGACGTCAGAACTTATGTGTAGTACAAAGCGTTTAATTATATTTTTGTGTTTTTTAAATAAAATTGCCCATGACTTTGAACTTCCAAGGACAGAGATTATTTTTTAGCAGAAGCAGAAATGCGAACCGACAGCTCTGATGTAATATTAGGATGCTTATTATGTTTAAAATTAGTGGTTATGTATTTATTTTCAGTTAACATATCCAATATAGATTTTATTTGATCAAGGCAGTCATATTTGTTCATAAACAATATTATTAGGCCAGAGAGTTACCAGAACCAGGCAGTTACCGAGTTACCGGAACACACCCTGTCAAAATAAGAGCATTCCCAGATATTGTTCAGGCAGGATCCGGCACAAATTATGTCCTGCTTCTACCAATATACCCACTGTCCCTCCTCTGGACATGTCCAAACCATTTCAGTCTGGTCTCTCTAACTTTCAGCTCTGCTACATTATTTGCCAACCCCTCTTTCACCTCCTTCTCCTTCCTTTACCGTTTGGAGTTTGTTTAGCTTATATCTATTATATATCTTAGATCCTTATATAGTGTTTCTTTTTTACAATTTATAATTTTGCTATTTTGGGGAATAACTGGGACCCCGAGTACATCATTTTATTCTATCTTATGTACCACACGTAATGCGAATGACAATAATCTTGACTTGAACTTGAACTTCAGGATCACCCCTACTCCATTTCTCTTTCTATCCACACCATGGTGAAACAGTTTAAACCCTACTCCAATGCTGCAAGTCATCCTGCCCTTCCACTTGGTATCTCTGACATGTAAAACATCTATCTTCTTTCTCTGCATTATGTCAGCCAGCTCTCTACCTTGGCCTGTCATTGTCTCCACATAGTTGCCACCCACAGTCCTCCATTCTTGACTTTCTTCTTGTCCCTCTGTCTCTTGACACATTTCCCTCCTCATAGTCTTTGACTTGCCACAACATATTGACTGTCCATCAATTATTTAGCACTTCCCTTTTCACCAGTAAAACAGTTCCCAAGGCATTGATTCCTCTTGAGCTCTGAAGTTCTGCTTTGCTAGCTGGCACAAATAAACCCAAATGGTAAGTGAATTCCATTTATACAATACATTATTTTATAAATGTGTTAGTTTTAGTGACGTTCAAACTGGTTTTACACTACAAGTCACATTGATCCATTCACATGCAGATCTGATACCACCTGAGGTTGAGTTTCCAACCCAAAAGCAAGGAACAATCTATCATCTCTCTAAATGGTGGACAATGGCTCTTCTGCCTGAGCCACCAACACAAAAAAAAGGAAAGCTTTCAAAAGGAATTATTTAACGTTGACATAATTTGATCCACGTGCAGGCCAGTGACAAGCAAGGCATCCCAGCAACATCCAGAGCCTTGAGGAAGTCATGGCAATTCTCAACCACCCCAGTGCACTGTCGCCACAGAGATTTCAACTACCCTAGCAATCACAGCTTTAGTTATGGATGGACCAACTTCCAAAGTCTCCTGAAGCAGCTTCCTTCAAATAAGATGAGCTGGTGGGATTAGGAAGGTCTGCAAAGTGTTCCTTCTGACACCCAGCAAAATCATTGAACACCACCTTCACTATACACAGTATTAATAAATTGCTGTTTTGCCCACCTCTGCCACTGCTGGTTTGCCAGAGTCTTCTTGGAGCTGATCAAGAGTCTCTATCAAAGGTTGTCTCAGCGATAGCCAGGGCTGCAGCCTGCTTGGTCTAACAAGCCTCTAGAGTCTTACCACCCTAACAAGGCCTGATACAACTCTTTCTTTAGCTTTATAGCCTCTCTCAACTGGGGTGTCCACAACCGGGTTCAAAGATGGCTGCTACCAGCGGCCCTGACAACATTGTGGCCACAGCTCAAGGCAGCTGCCTCGACAATGAAGGTGTGAAACATGGCCCAGTCAGGCTGAATGTTGCCGCCTATACTGAGTTGCAGTTTAAGGTCTCTCAGAGTTAGAAACTCAAAATCCTTCTGATGGAAGCTTCTGCCAGGTATTTCCAGAAATTCATCACTACACATTTGAGTCTGGGTGTGTCACTGGGGACAGTGGCATTGACAAAAAGATAGGAGAAAAAACTTGAAATGGTTAAACTGAAGATGTTGATGAGCTCCCTGGGAGTGACAAGGATGGATAAGGTGAAGAATGAGCGGCCGTGGTGTAGTGGTAATGGCAGTCAACCCCTGATTGGAAAGTTGGAGGTTCGAATCCCGCATCCGCCCACCATGTGTCGTTGTGTCCCTGGGCAAGACACTTAACCCCGAGTTGCTCCCGGTAGGTCTGAATGGCGCCTTGCAAGGCAGGCTACCACTACCGGTGTATGAATGTCTGAATGAATGGGTGGATGGCTGGTATTGTAAAGCGCTTTGGGGCTCCTCACAGGGGGCTGGAAAGCGCTATATAAATAAGCTCCATTTACCATTTACCATTTGCCATTATCAGAGGTACAGCACAGGTCGAACAACTGGTAGATATGTTAATTATTTATTATTAATAGAACAAATAACTTTTGCTGTCAATCAAAAACCATATTGTGTTAGTATTTTTGTTGATTAAAAAAAAAGCATTCGATACTATTGACCACACTATTCTCCTTGAAAATTTGAATAAATATGGTATTAGAGGACTAGCATTACAGTGGGTATCTAGCTATTTGAAAGATAGGAAACAGTTTGTACAAATAAACGGTGGAAGATCTGACCTCTGCAATGTCACATGTGGAGTTCCTCAAGGCTCTGTACTTTGACCAAAGTTATTTATTTAATATGTGAATGACTTGGTAAATGTGTCAGGACTCCTTAAATGTGTCCTTTTTGCAGATGTATACCACATTTCTTTTGTTTGGGTAAAGATGTAGAACGGATGTTGGAGTTGATAAAGACAGAATTTGTCAAAATACAAACTTGGTTTAAACTTAATAAATTATCATTAAATCTAGAAAAAACGAATTACATGATATTCAGTAATAAAAAAAGAACTGTTGATGTTCCATTCAAAATTGAGGATGACGAGATTTGTAGAGTGAGTGAGGTGAAGTTTTTGGGCGTTATTGATGACAAACTGACATGGAAATAACACGTAAATTCTTAAAGAAAAATTAGCAAAATCTATCGCAGTACAAGTCAGGGACTTATTAAATGATAAAGCTCTGTATTTGTTGTATAACACAATCATTGTTCCACACTTAATCTATTGTATTGATGTTTGGGGGAAAGCATGTAAAACAATTACAAAGCCTATTTTTGTATTACAGAAAAGAGCTGTAAGAATTATCACTAGAAAGCATTACAGTACTGTCATCCATCAAGCACATTATTTTATCAACTGATATTATTGAAGACCCAACCCAGCCGGGATTGGTCCAGCCTAGGTACCATGCCAGGTTCTGTCATTGCACTGGGTGGTATGGCCCACTTCCAGGACGATTTTTGGATCTCAGAGACTGGGAGTTCCATCGGGGCCGACTGATGCAGAAGATTTGATGTTAGTAGAGTGCTGGCCATTGATTAGTTCCCTGGTGCAGTTTCATGCACAACTTCAAATAACTATAAACAAGCTGACATTAGTTAGGATTAGCTTACCTAGTTACCAGTGGTGGGCCTCCCACCGCTAGGTAGCGCTATTGCGCTAATCCGCTTTTAGCGTAGCTAAATAATCTGTTACCTTTACATCGGATTGACTAAGTTTTATAATTCATAAGCGGATTTGTGCTATTTTTATTTAAAATGCAGTACCGCTAATAACTAATTATCTATCAGTAAAAACGAAATAACGTATTTACGAGCAGCGCCGGATGTGGTCCGTCACAAAAAAGCGTCCCCCTCAGTCTCTTGGTGTGTGCTCTCTCTATAGCAGTTAGCAGCCAGTGTGTTACTCTGGAGCCTTATTGCTTGTTTTCGAAGAGTCAGACGAAGACTTTTTAACATGGAGGGTGAACTGAACTTGTGGATGTTTCTCAGCGGCCTACGTGACGCGTCTGGATTTAAAAAAAAGTTCGCCACATTAGCACTCTTCAAAATGGCGTCCGCGACGGCCAAAGAAGCCAGGATTTTACAACAAAACACGGTAAAACAATTATTTCTTTGCTGAGAAAAAATATATTTCATAGCTGACGTTATAGCACAAGTTTTTCTGAGCTTGAGAGTTTCACGAAATGGTCAAATCTGCTGGATTTAAAAAAAGTAGTTCACCATTAGGACTCTTCAAAATGGCGTCCGCGACGGCCACAGAAATTAAGAACATAAAATAGACAGGGCAGCAAACTTACATACTCAGGGAATCACAAGGAACTCAGGAGACAGAGGCAACAGGAGACAATGCCAGGACAATGATAAACACAGAGATACAGACTTATTTTTGATTTGATGTTCATTCATTCATTTTAAAAGAACAATACAAAACAGTTTCATCAGATACAAGGATGAATAGACTTTTAGCTGAATGGATGGATGGATAGACAGTTAGCTGGATGGCTGGATGGATGATCTTTAACAAGTTCTAAAATCATTAAAATTTAACCTCAGCTTGTGCCTCTGACCCAACAGAACCTCCTTCAGCAGCAGAACCCTCTGTGGTTCTCTGACTTCATCAGTCTCTCTCCTGGTTCTGGAGGAGTTCTGACCCACTCTTCTTTCCATTGTTGCTTCAGTTCTTTGAGGTTTCTGCTCAGCTCTCTGAAGGTTTCAGGTTCAGGTTCTGGACTCTGACTGGGCCGTTGATTTGATTTGATTTGATGTTTATTCATTCATTTTAAAAGAACAATACAAAACAGTTTCATCAGATACAAGAATACAAGTAGGATAAAATGAAAGGAGCAGAAAGAAGATGAAATCTTATTATATCTGCCCCTTATTTCACAGTTTGTTCAACCAATGATAACCTTCAAACTACATCACAAAATGAATAAATCTACTTAATTTTTCTAACTGTAATACACAAACACACTAAGCTACATCATATATAGTTTTTGAGCAAGTCCTTTTTGACCTTTTTCTTAAATGTATACATTGGGCAGCACGGTGGCACAACTGGTAGAGCTGCTGCCTCTCAGCGAGAAGGTTGCCGGTTCAAATCCCGGTCCGGGGCCTTTCTGGGTGGAGTTTGCATGTTCTCCCCGTGCATGCGTGGGTTTCCTCCGGGTACTCCGGTTTCCTCCCACAGACCAAAAAACATGCTTGTTAGGCTGATTGGTGACTCTAAATTGACCCTAGGTGTGAGTGTGAGAGTGGATGGTTGTTTGGTGTGAGTGAGACAGGTCCCTCTTGTAAATGAGTCCCCGTGACTCAACGAGGCTAGCCTGTATAAATAAAGGTTGAATGAATGAATGAATTGAATTTGCATTTTTAACATCACTCTCCAGAACATTCCACAATCCAACTCCCTGAATTGAGGTAGACCGTCCCTTTAAGCTGGTTCTGAATTGTGGTTTGATGAATATCTGTCCCTTTAAGATTGTAATAACTTTGTCTAAATTTCTTTGGATATTTAAAGGTAATGTGTTATTATGAGCCCTATACATAACTGATAAAATACTATATTCTACCAATTCCTGGAATTTCAATAAATTTAGCTGAAGAAACAAGGTGTTTGATGGGTGACTGAAATGTTTTCTGGTGATTACTCTTACAGCTCTCTTTTGTAAAATAAAAACAGGCTTTGTAATTGTTTTGCACGCTTTTCCCCAAACCTCAATACAATAGATTAAATGTGGAACAATGATTGTGTTATACAACATATACAGAGCTTTATCAATTAAAAAATCCCTGACTTTATATACAGGTACATGAACACACAGCATGACAATCACAAACACCTGGACAACAAAATGGAGGAGATAAGCAAGACAATTAACAGAGAGACCAGGGAGTGTAGGGATGGGGACCCATCACCTGAGAGCAACATGCTTACAACTGTTATCTTGAAGTTCTAGGGTGTAGAGAGCCACAGAAACGGTTATGGTAGGCCGGATTTGGCCCACGGGCCTTGAGTTTGACACATGCGATCTAGTGGTACTAAAAGTAACAAAAGAAGAAAAAAAAAAGCCAAATATGTCTGCAGTTTAGCTAACAGACTTTGGAATGGGTACATTTTGTCCTTGTGAAACCTGTTGAAGAGAACCAAACTAAATACTCTGAAACTCAAACAACTTACTGTATAACAGTTCATGCACCGCTAGTTGGCAGTGTAGTGCAAATATTGCATAACTTGCTGCTACCAATTGTTGAATTTAATTAGCGGATTAGAATTAGCTTCCCCTAATTTTCATAAGACATTAGTGCTTTTGAAATTGCGGACCTAAATAAATTAATTAGTGCTTTAGAAATAGCGGAACTAAATTTTGGATTAGCGTTGCCCACCACTGCTAGTTACATATCATTTTGCACTCCCACCTTCGGCATGGTACTGCTTTATGACCTCATGCACTTGTATAGTTATGCTGTGTTTCTTCTAGCAGCACACAGCCTTCTATGACTCTTTTAAAAAATTACTTTGTTTTCCAGACATAAAGAATGAACAATAACATGAGGTCCATGTTTTCTATTTTTGGGTGTTGTGAAATATCACGTGAGCCACGAGCATTCTTGCTGTGACAATCTTGCCCACATGCAAAAACAACAGAGCAGAGCAGTGGAAAACCTAGACTAGGCCAACCTGGGCCGGGCTGGACCTTACAACCCATCAGAATAAAGGAGTCTGGAGCTGGAGCTCTTTTCAGCACCCCCACTATGGCCTCCAAGAAAACTGGGTACTCTGAACTACTGTTTGGCACATAGGCACAAATCACACTCCATACAGACACCCAAAGGAAGCTACCCTCTTATTTACTGGGGAAAACTCTCCTACACAGCTGGGTGGTTATAAGTAGGCTCACACTAGCCTGGTGCCTCTTACAATGGGCAATTCCAAAGTGGAGTAGGGTCCATCCCCTCTGAAGGA
>JBBPBX010004861.1:0-25056 GCA_038048925.1 Garcialebias charrua
ACTAGCCCATGCAGGAATTGTCCGTTTCACCTTCTTGCTTTTGGATTTCCCATACTTGTAGCCATCCTTCATCCTTAGAAGGAGAACAAAGCAGTGTGTTGAGCACTGGCCAGCCTCGCAGTCCGGGCATTTCACATCTTTCTCATCTTTTTTTTTCTCCCTCCACTCCCTCTTCAGTAGTGTCTTCATTCTTGTCCGTATTCGCGTCACCTGAATTCTCCCCCTCCTCATCTTCGCCTCTTGCAGCTGAAGATGCTGCCTGATCTTAATCAGCAGAGGGCGACTCCTCATCTGAGGCTTCTGGATCGTTCTCTGCAGCCGCGGAGGGTGCCTTCTCCTGAGTTGGAGTCGCTGTTGCATGGCGAATCGGCATAATGGGAGCGTTACCTTCAACTTATCCAGGAAAATGTATGTTTTGAAGAAAAAATCTCTGCACGATCCTTTATTTCGATTCCGCTGTTAACGAGCACCGTCCCGCTTGGATCGTTGGTCCAAACCAACTTGTTTTACGTCTTCTAACGTAGGATCATCCTGATTAGTTCAAGGCTGTCAGAAAGGGAGCCTTCCAAGAAAAAAGTGACTTCCTGTTCTGAGGGAGCGGGGTTTCAGTGACAGCACAACATGACCACAGAGAATTGTTGGGCATCTGACATGGATCACTCATGCCAAGTTTGGTGCAATTCTGTTTTTCATTGTGAAAGTTATAGCGTTTTAAAATGTATGGCGAGAAGCCAAACGTTGAGGCAAGGCCACGTCCCTTCAGCATATATGAAAATACAAGTTTTTGATGAATTTTCACTCACCCACATCTTAAGTGCATATTAACCAAGGTTGAAGTCAGTCGCTCAAAATCCCTAGGAGGAGTGCATTAAAATTCACCATCAATGAAAAGTGAAAAACAGCCAAAAATTACCCTTTGACCCAAAATGGCTGACTTATGGCCGAACAGGTGTCCCTGTGATGGACTGGAGACTTGTAAATGTGTCCTTGTGATGGACTGGAGACTTGTAAATGTGTCCCTGTGATGGACTGATGTGATTTTTATATAACTAGGTCATGGAATCTCTGCAAAAAAATCCTTTGCAAAAGATGACATTCTTTTGGAATATCGAGGTGAACTGATCACCAAGGAGGATGTGAGAGGAAGCATCATGTTTACGATGAATCACAGAAAGTGTTTTTGTTTGAATTCTACTTCGATGGAAAAATATTGTGAGTATGTATGAGTATGTAAGAATAACCTATCATTGTGTCTGACATGACTTATAAAAGGCTATTAATTGTAAGGTAATTTATAGTGCTGGCAAGAGTTTTTTTTTTTTTTAATATGCATTATGCATTTGTAGTGTTGATTCAGCAAACGAGGACAGGTCGCTTGGAAGGCTTGTAAATTATGACCATATAAACCCAAATGCAAAGATGAGGTACATAATTGTAAACAAAAAGCCCTATCTATGTTTGTTTGCAACTAAACCCATCAATGAAGGAGATGAGATCACCTATAATTATGGCGACTCAGAATGGCCATGGAGATGCAAGGTGATTTAAATTTTACTTTTTGAATGTAATCATGCTTAAAAATATTTTTTTAATCATACAGGTTTACAACATGTGTTTCACCACAATATATTTTCAATTATTTCCTACTATGTGATCAAAATCTCAACAGAGATTACATGGAATGTCTTCTGATGTGCAAGATTTTGAGGCACCACCTCCAACAGAGGTTTCAGTTGCTAACAAAACATTCTGTAAGAGCAAAATAAAGGTATGTGCAAGTGCATCGAGGAAGGATAGTTGACACTGAAAAAGTACTCCTTTAAAGAATGTCATTTTTCTATTTTTACTATTTACAGAATAGCCATAAATATGATAAACCAAACAATCGTGTAATGGTTCTTAATTTTTGTGATGTGATGGACTGGAGACCTGTCCAGGTATCCCTGTGATGGACTGGAGACTTGTCCATGTGTCCCTGTGATGGACTGGAGACTTTTCCCTGTGTACCTGTGATGGACTTGAGACCTGTCCAGGTGTCCTTGTGATGGACTGGAGACTTGTCCACATGTCCCTGTGATGGACTGGAGACTTGTCCATGTGTCCTTGTGATGGATTGGAGACTTGTCCCTGTGTACCTGTGATGGACTGGAGACCTGTCCAGGTATCCTTGTGATGGACTGGAGACTTGTCCACATGTCCCTGTGATGGACTGGAGACCTGTCCAGGATGTCCCTGTGATGGACTGGAGACTTGTCCACGTGTCCTTGTGATGGACTGGAGACTTGTCCCTGTATACCTGTGATGGACTGGAGACCTGTCCAGGTATCCCTGTGATGGACTGGAGACTTGTCCATGTGTCCTTGTGATGGACTGGAGACTTTTCCCTGTGTACCTGTGATGGACTTGAGACCTGTCCAGGTGTCCTTGTGATGGACTGGAGACTTGTCCACATGTCCCTGTGATGGACTAGAGACCTGTCCATGTGTCCCTGTGATGGACTGGAGACTTGTCCACGTGTCCCTGTGATGGACTGGAGACTTGTCCACGTGTCCCTGTGATGGACTGGAGACCTGTCCAGGATGTCCCTGTGATGGACTGGAGACTTGTCAATGTGTCCCTGTGATGGACTGGAGACTTGTCCATGTGTCCCTGTGATGGACTGGAGACCTGTCCAGGTGTCCCTGTGATGGACTGGAGACTTGTCCACGTGTCCCTGTGATGGACTGGTGACTTGTAAATGTGTCCCTGTGATGGACTGGAGACTTGTCCATGTGTCCCTGTGATGGACTGGAGACCTGTCCAGGATGTCCCTGTGATGGACTGGAGACTTGTAAATGTGTCCCTGTGATGGACTGGAGACTTGTAAATGTGTCCCTGTGATGGACTGGAGACTTGTAAATGTGTCCCTGTGATGGACTGGAGACTTGCAAGGGAACCGGACTTGTGATCTGAAGGACCCTGGTTCGAGTTCGAACCCCGGCCACTACACACCTTGGGGTGTCTATGAGTGCATACCTATTTCCCCAGCTCCCCGGGCGCTGACTACGGCTGCTCACTGCACCACTTGGTGGTGGTTGGGTTAAATGCAGAGAACAATTTTGTCTGTCAAGTATGGGAAACATACACAGATGACAAAAATGTGTAATTTATATATTTTAATTTATAAATGTGTCCCTGTGATGGACTGGAGACTTGTAAATGTGTCCCTGTGATGGACTGGAGACCTGTCCAGGTGTCCCTGTGATGGACTGGATACTTGTCCATGTGTCCCTGTGATGGACTGGAGACCTGTCCATGTGTCCCTGTGATGGACTGGAGACTTGTCCCTGTGTACCTGTGATGGACTTGAGACCTGTCCAGGTGTCCTTGTGATGGACTGGAGACTTGTCCACATGTCCCTGTGATGGACTGGAGACTTGTCCACGTGTCCTTGTGATGGACTGGAGACTTGTCCATGTGTCCTTGTGATGGACTGGAGACTTGTCCCTGTTTACCTGTGATGGACTTGAGACCTGTCCAGGTGTCCTTGTGATGGACTGGAGACTTGTCCACATGTCCCTGTGATGGACTGGAGACCTGTCCATGTGTCCCTGTGATGGACTGGAGACTTGTCCACGTGTCCCTGTGATGGACTGGTGACTTGTAAATGTGTCCCTGTGATGGACTGGAGACTTGTCCACGTGTCCCTGTGATGGACTGGAGACCTGTCCAGGATGTCCCTGTGATGGACTGGAGACTTGTAAATGTGTCCCTGTGATGGACTGGAGACTTGTAAATGTGTCCCTGTGATGGACTGAAGAGTTGTAAATGTGTCCCTGTGATGGACTGGAGACCTGTCCAGGTGTCCCTGTGATTGACTGGAGACTTGTCCACATGTCCCTGTGATGGACTGGAGACTTGTCCATGTGTCCTTGTGATGGACTGGAGACTTGTCCCTGTGTACCTGTGATGGACTGGAGACCTGTCCAGGTATCCCTGTGATGGACTGGAGACTTGTCCATCTGTCCTTGTGATGGACTGGAGACTTGTCCCTGTGTACCTGTGATGGACTGGAGACCTGTCCAGGTATCCCTTTGATGGACTGGAGACTTGTCCATGTGTCCTTGTGATGGACTGGAGACTTGTCCACATGTCCCTGTGATGGACTGGAGACTTGTCCATGTGTCCTTGTGATGGACTGGAGACTTGTCCCTGTGTACCTGTGATGGACTGGAGACCTGTCCAGGTATCCCTGTGATAGACTGGAGACTTGTCCACGTGTCCTTGTGATGGACTGGAGACTTGTCCCTGTGTACCTGTGATGGACTGGAGACTTGTCCAGATGTCCCTGTGTCCCCCTTCAGTGTAGCCAGTCCAAAGTTGGACAGATTCTGGAAAAAGGAGCAATACCTGATCCTAATATGTCAGACACAAGTTTCCCTGTTTTTCCCAGCACGTCAAAATGGTGCTTTCCTCCTGACACAAGTAATATTGGAGAAAGCGCATTTAAAACATCAGGCCAAGCCACTTCTACCACATACTCAAAGGATAAACCAGACAGAAAAGATGAGCTTCTCAAACAGGAATCCTCAAAGCAGATTACATGTCTACAAAACTTCTGTTATGTTTGTGGTAAGCCACAAACTAAAATTTCACGCCATTTGCAAACACACCAGACGCATCCTGAAATTATCCAACTGTTTTCCCTTCACAAGGATTCTAAAGAGCGCAAAGTTTTATTAGAAAAATTGAGGAACAGGGGAATTCACAAGCATAACAATGCAGTTTTACAAGGTGGACAAGGGCCCTTGAAAGTGAAGAGAAAGACAAAAGCTAAGGCCGTAGATGGAACATTTATTCACTGTATCTACTGTGAAGGAATGTACGTTCAAAAGCAACTATGGAGACATGTCCGTAGATGCCCCTGTAAGCCAGAAAATATGGATATGGATAATCCACCTGGAAGAGCCAAAGTGCTGAGTTTGGCTTTGGCTAAAGAGTCTGCATTCTATCATGAAATCTGAAGTGGTGTTTGTAAGATCATTAAAAGTATGAAACCCGACGATGTTACCTCAGCTGTGAGAAATGACCTGTGTATTATTCAGTTTGCTCAGTCACTCCACAACAGACATGGACAAGACCCCTCAAAATACGACTACATGCGACAAAAGCTTCATGAAGTTGGCCGTTTGTTGATATGTCTGCGCACAAAATATGCAATACATAACCTAGAGGATGCTGTGAAACCTGCTAACTTCCAGAGAGTTGTGCAAGCAGTAAAGACTGTGTCAGGCTTTGATGAAGAAACACGTTCATACAAAAAAACAAGCCTTGCCATAAAACTGGGACATACACTGAACAAAATCTGTAACCTTGTTCATTGCCGAGCACTCATGGCAGAAGATGAACAACTGATGAAGTCGTCAGACGCATTCAAAAAACTGTGCTCATCAAAATGGTCAGAGATGGTGTCTCATAGTGCCCTTAGCACTTAAAATCATGCCAAATACAATAGGCCATTAACATTACCATTCACTGAAGATGTTAAGCTTCTGCATCAGCATCTGAATAAATCAGGAGAAAATGCCTTTAACACCTTGAAAGATGAAGCCAGCCCCCAGACTTATGCAGAACTTGCAAAAGTTACACTTGCATAGGTCATTGTGTTCAATCGTAGACGAGCAGGAGAGGTTTCAAAGATGCACCTACGAAGTTTTATGGAGCGTGACACCACCAAGCTCCATGATGATGTTGCCATGGGTTTGTCAACGGTTGAACAGAAGCTCTGCAGCCATTTCACTCGGGTTGAAATCATTGTGAAAAGAGGCCGAAAGGTTGCAGTTTTACTCGCACCAAATGTGGTGGATGCACTGACTTTATTGGCAAGTAAGAGAGAGACATGTGTTGTTTTACAAACAAACTTATTTCTATTTGCAAGACCTAAATCAATGAGTCACTACAGAGGACAGGACAGTCTGCGTGTTCATGCAAGCCAGTGTGGAGCATAGCACCCAGAGTTCCTCAGGTCAACACAACTACGGAAACATGTAGCCACGCTCTCACAAGTCTTGAACTTAAAAAACAATGAACTTGACCAGGTTGCAGACTTCTTGGGCCATGACATCCGTGTTCACAGGGAATTTTACAGATTACCAGCTCCCCCAACACAACTGGCAAAGATATCCAAGCTACAGGTTGAAAAAAATATGGAGGAACTTTTTTTTTAAATAAAGTATTTAAAAGTGTAACACAGATTTATACAATATTAATACATAATACAGAAAGGTACATACCCCAGATACTGGTAGCATACTGGTTATTTAACCAGTATGTATATTTTGTACCAGACTATTCTATAAAATGACATGTTATCTTGTACTCAATTGGTATGTACCTGGTACCTATGCAACCTGGCTTTATAATGAAATGACTAATAACCTAGTTGCCTGGTATGTACCGAGGTCTTTGTTACAATCAAAAAAATGTGTTCAATAAAAAAACAACTGGACTTTTATTTGTAGCAGAAGACGTTTCGCCCTTCATCCAAAAGGCTTTCTCAATTCTAAGAGAAGAGACCTGTCCAGGTGTCCCTGTGATGGACTGGAGACTTGTTATTATTATAACTTGTCAGTTATTATTATTATTATTATTATTATTATTATTATTATTATTATTATTATTATTATTATTATTATTATTATATTACTTAAAAATGTGTTCCTGTGATGGACTGGAGACCTGTCCAGGTGTCCCTATGATGGACTGGAGACTTGTCCACGTGTCCCTGTGATGGACTGGTGACTTGTAAATGTGTCCCTGTGATGGACTGGAGACTTGTAAATGTGTCCCTGTGATAGACTGAGACTTGTCCAGATGTCTCTGTGTCCCCCTTCAATGTAGCCAGTCCAAAGTTGGACAGATTCTGGAAAAAGCAGCAATATCTGATCCTAATATGTCAGACACAAGTTTCCCTGTTTTTCCCAGCACTTCAAAATGTTGCTTTTCTCCTGACACAAGGAATATTGGAGAAAACACATTTAAAACATAAGGCAAAGCAGTCTGCATTCTATCATGAAATCTCAAGTGGAGTTTGCTATTTATGAGACTGAGCTGAATGCAGCACCTCAGACTGAGGAAGTCTTTATTTAGGGCCTTGTCATCAAATTTATCAGTGAACTTAAAAGGTATGTGGAGCTTTATTAGTGTTAACAAAAAATACAATTTTTCCTATTTATATAACTAGGTTGAGGAATCTTAGCAAATAAATCCTTTGCAAAATATGACTTTCTTTTGGAATATCGAGGTGAACTGATCACCAAGGAGGAATGTGAGAGGAAGCAACAGGTTTGCAATGAATCGATGAAAGTGTTTTTGTTTGAATTGTACTTTGATGTAAAAACTGTAAAAAAAACTTTGTCGAGGAAGTCTTCTTTTATAAGACTGAGCTGAACATAGCATGTAAGACTGAGGAAGTCATTCGTCCGAAACACGTCTTCAGTCTGAGGTGCTGCATTCAGCTCAGTCTTATAAATAGCACCCTCTCACAGTGGATCAACCAGTTTGCAGGTCCTCCTTGATCATGAGAGCAGCTGGTTTTGGCTGTTCAGCAAACTCGTTGATCCACTGTGAGAGGGTGCTATTTATAAGACTGAGCTGAATGCAGTACCTCAGACTGAGGAAGTATTTATTTATAAGACTGAGCTGAGTACAGCATCCAAGACTGTGGAAGTCATTTGTCCGAAAGGTTTCCTCAATCTGAGATGTTGCATTCAGCTCAGTCTTATAAATAGCACCCTCTCACAGTGGATCAACCAATTTGCTGATGACAGCCAAAACCAGCTGCTCTCATGATCAAGGAGGACCTGCAAACTGGTTGATCCACTGTGAGAGGGTGCTATTTATGAGACTAAGCTGAATGCAGCACCTCACACTGAGGAAATCTTTATTTATAATACTGAGTTGAATACATTATCTCCAGACTTGGACAAAAGACTAAACATTTCCAGTTTTTTTTTTTTGCTTTTCTTTGTGTTGTTTTTTTGAATGTCCTGAGGACCAGACTTAGCTTTTTTGATTATTCTACTAGAATTATTGAGCATTCATCAGGGTATTTTAATTTTAGTATGTGTCTTGTTCAACAAGCTTTCTAGTGTTTTATGTTTTCATGTAACAAATGTGATGCCCTGTGATAAACTTGCGAACCGTGAAAGGTGCACCCCGCCCCTTGCCCTATGATTGCTGGATATGGGCACCGGCGACCCCCGTGACCCAAAATGGAAGAAACGGGTAAAGATAATGGATGGATGTAGAAAATGGGCAATGTTTAGGCTGATGGTCCTCCTTGATCATGTGAGCAGCTGGTTTTGGCTGTCATCAGGAAGTCTTTATTTATAAGACTCAGCTGAATACAACATCTCAGACTAAGGAAGTCTTTATAAGACTGAGCTGAATACAGCATCTCAGACTGAGGATGTCTTTCGTCACTCGTAAGTTAGGGATAACCTGTACTTTACAGTGGGTTGTGGTGAACCGTGTAAAAAAAGTACAATTTTGTTTTAGAAATATGTACAAGTTTATAATGTTAATGTTTTATAATATGTAAATATGTCATCTCAGACTGAGGAACTCTTTCATCGCTCGTAAGTCGGGGATCACCTGTACTTTACAGTGGGTTGTGGTGAACCGTGTAAAAAAAGTACAATTTTGTTTTAGAAATATGTACAAGTTTGTAATGTTAATGTTTTATAATATGTAAATATGTCATCTCAGACTGAGGAACTCTTTCGTCGCTCGTAAGTCGGGGATCACCTGTACTTTACAGTGGGTTGTGGTGAACCCTGTAAAAAAAGTACAATTTTGTTTTAGAAATATGTACAAGTTTGTAATGTTAATGTTTTATAATATGTAAATATGTCATCTCAGAAGTCTTTCATCGCTCATAAGTCAGGGATCACCTGTACTTTACATTGGGTTGTGATTAACCCTGCAGAAAAAGTAAAATTTTGTTTTAGAAATATGTACAAGTTTGTAATGTTAATGTTTTATAAAATGTAAATATGTCATCTCAGACTGAGGAACTCTTTCGTCGCTCGTAAGTCGGGGATCCCCTGTACTTTACATTAGGTTGTGATTAACCCTGCAGAAAAAGTAAAATTTTGTTTTAGAAATATGTATATAATGTTAATATGTTTTATAATAATGTAAATATGTCAACAGAATTTAAGTTTTTATTTTATTTTATTTGAAACATTTAAGTTTTATTTTATTTTAAACATTTGAAGATTTGTTAGTGAATATAAATAAAGTATGTGCCTAATTTGTTTAATAAAATCAGTTCAAAAAACTGTTCTCCTAATGCAGTGTCCTGTCACATTTGTGTGTTTTATGTTAATTTTATGTTAAGTAGGCGGAGTTTAAATGTCCCTTTAAAGACCCCATAATGCATGTTTGTCCTCCTGTCACATTTGTGTGTTTTATGTTAATTTTATGTTAAGTAGGCGGAGTTTAAATGTCCCTTTAAAGACCCCATAATGCATGTTTGTCCTCATAAACCACATTTTTTGACGTCCTTGTAAACCACACTGGAGTCTGGGTGGTAAAACGTGCTGTGAAGCTCCTATCGGAAAGCTAAAGTGACCCAAATTTTTTTCAAAATTTTTAGAGTGCTCTGAGCTTGGTCCCAGGTCGCTAGGACCTCGGGAAGGGGTAGACCCCGTATTACACCTTCGGGCGGGTTTGGCGAAAAAGTCCGGCTAAACCACATTGACAAACCTGTGTGTGTGTGCCGACAGAGGCGCGTGGCGCGTTGCGTGGCACACCGGGTGGTCGACATGAGTGGGGGCGCGTTGCGTGGCACACCGGGTGGTCGACATGAGTGGGGGCGCGTTGCGTGGCACACCGGGTGGTCGACATGAGTGGGGGCGCGTTGCGTGGCACACCGGGTGGTCGACATGAGTGGGGGCGCGTTGCGTGGCACACCGGGTGGTCGACATGAGTGGGGGCGCGTTGCGTGGCACACCGGGTGGTCGACATGAGTGGGGGCGCGTTGCGTGGCACACCGGGTGGTCGACATGAGTGGGGGCGCGTTGCGTGGCACACCGGGTGGTCGACATGAGTGGGGCGGGGGCCGCGCGCGGGTCGCGCAAGGTGGTGGACGTGGGGGGGTGTTGAAGCCGCTTTAATTAAACCAATATGTGTGGTTGCATTTAATTGTTTAAACTCGAAATATTTTCTAAATAACGAAATATAAAGTTATTAGTGGAGAAAAGGCAGTCTGGATGACAGCAGACTGACGCTCCTAAAATATACGACAGGTCTGGACCACACGTAGATTCTGTTCGTATCTGAAAAAAATCCTAGGATACGAAAACATTGTTGGATGCCACAAATGATCCCAAATCACTCGCACGCACAGTATACGCACAATTCTGTGCGTACGAACGGTTTGTGCATGAGGGCCATTCTTCTGTCTCTGGATGCAAAAAACCCTGCTCTGCTGGTGATGTTAGACCTCTCAGCAGCTTTTGACACCGTCGACCATCAGGTACTAATCAACCGCTTGTCTCAGCTGGTTGGCCTCCAGGGAGCTGTGCTTGAGTGGTTCAAATCTTACCTGTCTGGGAGAACTTTTTCTGTCATGATAGGCGATCTGTCCTCCTCTTCATCAACCCCTCTGACCTCTGGCGTACCACAGGGATCTATTCTAGGGCCAGTCCTCTTCTCTCTTTACATGCTGCCATTAGGATCAATCATCACACGTCATAACCTGTCTTTTCACATGTATGCAGACGATTTACAAATCTATCTGCCAGTCACTCCCAACCCCTCACTCAGTTCAAACACTCTTGTCAACTGCTTAAATGACATTAAGCACTGGCTCTCTCAAAACTTCCTCCACCTAAACACAGATAAAACTGAATGCATTTTATTTGGTGCACCTGATGACACCAGCAACATCCTTCCCAGTCCCAGTGTTGGTTTTCCCCTCCCCCACTTCAACCCGGTGGTCAGAAATCTTGGAGTGCAGCTTGACTCCAACTTAAAGTTTGATAAACAGATCAGTTCTGTTGTCAAGACCAGCTTCTTTCAGCTCCGTCTGCTCTCCAAAGTAAAGTCATTTCTCAGCCGTGGTGATCTGGAGAAGGCCATCCATGCCTTTGTGACCTCCAGACTTGACTATTGTAATGCTTTGTATGTTGGTATTAATCAATCCTCCATCTCCCGTTTACAGCTTGTACAGAACTCTGCCGCGCGCTTTTTGACCAACACACGAAAATATGAACACATCACTCCTGTCCTGTCCTCTCTACACTGGCTCCCGGTTCAGTTCAGGATACAGTTCAAGCTGCTCCTGTTTGTTTTCAAAGCTCTGAATGGACTTGCTCCTCTGTACATCTCAGAACTTTTGAAAGTCCATCAGCCCGGCAGAGCTTTACGATCTGCCAGTCAACACCTGCTGGAGGTGCCTCGCTCAAGGTACAAACAATGGGGAGACCGGTCATTTTCTGTTGCCGGCCCAAAAGCCTGGAACAGCCTCCCCCTTGAGCTGCGTGCCACCTCTGATCTGACTCTGTTCAAAACCAGACTGAAGACCCACTTGTTCAAAAAAGCTTTCAGTGTGTAACTTTTATTACTTTTGGTATTTTAGTATGTAGCATTTTTTATTTCCATTGCCTTTTTATTTCCACTTGTTCAAAAAAGCTTTCAGTGTGTAACTTTTATTACTTTTGGTATTTTAGTATGTAGCATTTTTTATTTCCATTGCCTTCTTTTATTGCTGTTGTTTCTTATTCTATTTTCATTGATTTATTGTTCCAGTTTATTCATCTTTTTATCCTGTTAAGCACCTTGGTCAATGCAAGGCATTGTAGGAAGGTGCTATACAAATAAAGTTTATTATTTATTATTATTATTATTAATTCTTTACCAGAATAATAATCTCCCATATGAAAAGGGGGAAGAACCATGACGGTAGATAGTGGTATTACAAAAATGATCTTTCACATCTTGTCTATCAGGACACGATTTGAGACATCAAAAAACTCAACCAGCAAGCACAATTAAAACAGATTACATATGCATTTGAGGTCGAGGTGGTGAGATTAGTCCATGAGCCTTTTTCAGATCAGCCACAGTTCTGATGATGTTGTTCAGCCAGCAGTTCTGATAAGCTTGCACAGAAAGTTCTCCGAGGGCGGGGTGCGATGCGATAGATGCAGTTGTTATGCTGCGTTCCAGTAACCTCGTATTGTGGGAATTTCCAAGGTCCCAGTGGTGGATTTAAACCGGAACGCCCGCTCCAGTGGGAAACTCCCATTCGTGAAGTGGGGCAATTTTTTCGGCCCCCAGTTTATCCCAGTGACGTATTCAAAATGGCGGCTACTCGCGTCTTCAGTAAGTGAACTCCTTAACTTTTACTAAAATAACAGTTGTAAAATGTTGTTGTGTGTTTTTTAATCACACACACAGCTTAAGCGTATGCTTGTGAACACAGATCACATTAAAAACCTGTGTTTAGTTGCATGGAATGCGGCGTACGGCTGTTTTTCTCGTTGTTTGGATCACAACAGTTCTGTAGGCCAGCGGCAGCGACTTTCATTCGCCACATTTTATTATTTAGCACATTAAAAAAGTAACTATTAGTTATGAATTTTATTTTAAAATATATATTTTTTACCCTTGTTTTCTTTGGCGCTGTGGCTTATTTTGTTAGGCAACCCAGAACTAAACACACATTGTTTGTTGAACTGACTATAAATTAGCACTAAACTGTGGTTAAAAAATATATATTTGGTTTCCAAAGATCCGTGTTTAGAAACATTCTATAATCCTGTATGATATTTATGTGTTAGGACGTGTATATTTGTGTAGTAACTGTGTGTGTGTGTTTGTTTTCAGTCTACCTCGACCAGGACAACAACATGTTTGTTGATGAGCAGAGAACAACACCATTTTCTGGCAGCCTGTATCGCAGTGCAGGGGATTTGTCCTGTTTGCACATTGACGCAAACCTCACTATGAAAGTTGAGCTTATCCAACCTGCACAGGACAGCACAGCTGGTAAGATTTTGGAGAAATAAGTTTTAATGCAAACCAAACCAATTACTGTATAATGAATTTAACAATACTGTGTTTTTTCTTTTAAAATGATTTTTTTCAGAGAACTGTGAAGACTCTCCATCAACCAGCAGCCACGCAGAGTCCCCCATCCGTGTGAATGACAGTTTTAATAAAGAGCAGACACTGTTCTTGATTGAACACATGCGTGAGAATGTAAAAGACAATGGTGACCTGCCAAGAAACCTGTCCAAGCTGAATGCCAGGCTGCGAAAGGTAAAAAATAACAAAAAATTGATGTGGATTGAGGCTGCTGCTAAGCTCAGCTCACAGAGCAGTTTCATGAGACTTTTAATCCAGACTTTTTATACTTTTGTACTACTATGGAAAAATACTATGCAAAAAACTCAGGACAGTATTACACTCTATTTCATTTTATGATTATGGTTATTAAATGTTGGTGTTTTTGGTGTTGGTGAAACATTTTATACTTTTATACTACTATGAAAAACTACTATGCAAAAAAACTCAGGACAGTACTAAACTTTTATTATTTCATTTTATGCTTGTTTATTAATTGTTTAGTGTTTAAATGGTTACTGTTGCACAGAGGGACTGAGAGAGAAATGCAGTTTCAATCCTGTGTATGTCCTGTACATATTGCAGTTTTGATAATAAAGTTGACTTTGACTTGACTTGTTTATTTTGCTCAGGTTCGGCCCAGTAAAAATGGTTGGTTTTCAGTGCCTTTGATTGTATGAATTTTGAAATGCTGTTCTGTTGCACATTTTGTAATTAAAACTGAAACTTTCAGACAACTGAGATTTGTTTTCAGTATGAACTATTTGCTTGCAATAGAAACTATTTTGTATAAACTAGTTTAATAGTATTGAAACTATTTTGCATTACTAGCTACAGAGCAAATCGTGTAACATTTTATTACCCTACAATACACAAAAGGTACGTTTCCCTAAAATTTTGCTATGTTCACATTACTAATTTATTTTTGGAAATGTGTTATGACACGTGCATTTCTGACAGATACTTAAAGCATCTGGGCTACTCGCGTCCTTAGTAAGTAAACTCCTTAAACTTAAACTCTGGAGCCTTGAGTAAGGCAGTAATAATATTTGCAACCCATCGGTTTAAACTTTTGTCACAACTCAAAGACAAAATGCTGTATTTAAAGAAAAATGTTTATTAAGCTTCATTATAGCAGTCTTTTAAGTACATTTGTACAGACAGTTTTGTCATGAACAACTGCACTAATGTAGGAAGACGCAAAACAACATACTACCTATTATTTTTTCTTTTACACACCGGAATTCTAAGGAGTTATTCATTTTCATCATCCTCCCTGGGGGACCCGTCTGCATGCTGCTGACAAATTTGTGATGGCCCACGTCCCAAGTTGTGGAGGATGCAGGCAGCCACTATGATCTTCACCACCACAACAGTTCTGGTATTCTGCACGTCACAAAGCCGTCTCCACCTGCACTTCAAACATCCGAAGGCTTGCTCCACAATCACCCTTCCACGGCTGATTTCAGCGTTACGTTGCTTGTCTGCTTCACTTAGAGCACCATTGTTCTTCAGGATGGATGGGTTTTCTGGCAGCATGGTAGGGTCCAAGACAACTCTGCAATGGGAAAACAGTGTTTATTTCAGACAGACATAAAGTTAATAATGAGCTGCAATTCTCTGTCATTTTTTCATCATTTGACTTCTTGTTTATGTGAAAAATACACATTTCAGACAGCTACTTTCAGGAAACTGTTGGAATCTGGAGAATAGTTGAATCTCTTGGAATCCTGGAAAAAAACCAATGCAGATATGTTCCTGTCTTTGATTTATACATCTACCTTATAATGTTTTTCTAGTCTTTGATACTTTGTTTTAAAAGAAAAAAATATATATATAAATATATATTTCTCTCTTGTGTTTATTGTCTATTGTTTAAGGAAATTCTACCATTGCTGTTAATCATTCTTTAGTTTGTAGCAGGTCACTTTTTTAATGACATTTACCTGACTAAATAAAGGTTGATTGTAAAAAACAACAACAGTACTGTAGTGTCAGGCTACAAACCAAAACTTTCTGATGGTGTTATATATCATAAAATCAATCACCTTTATTTTACCAGGTAAAGCCCGTTCGAGATCTCTTTTACAAGGGTGACCTGGTCAAGTGGTCAGCAGGGTTAGCAACCGGTGTTAGCAACTTATTTATTTAGCAAAATAAAGCAACCACTGTACAGTTTCTTCAACATATCGTAAACACCCTACATGTTTTGCTGTGCAGTGAGCGAAGACGTTTTTTTTTTAGCTGTAAAGCCAGTTTTTCTTTTTCCCAACGAGAAAAATATATATTAAATCTATTACCTTCGGCGTTCATCTTTCTTCTTTGACATGTTCTGTGTAAGGAGTGCATATCTGGTTGTCTGGAGTGCATATATGTTTAGTAATTTATTATATTCCGAAACAGCAAAGCGTGCGTCCATCTTGTTTTTACCACCGGGGTAACCGGAACGTGTTTTCAAGTGGTAGATGGGGAGATGACGTCACTGCCACTTCGTAGTTCCCAAAATACGAGGTAACTGGAACGCAGCAATACATACATACATACATACATACATACATACATACATACATACATACATACATACATACATACATACATACATACATACATACAACCATCCATCTATCCATCCATCCACACAACCATCCAAAAATACATCAATCAATATAATGTAACGCCTAAAGGCCAGGCAGTTGACTGCGGCTACAAAAGCAGCATCAGAAGAGTGTCCTTTAAAAGAGCCTGAGGTGTGAATGAAAACAGTAGGCCGTGGTTTCAGTTTTGGTGTATATATATATTAAAGTGATTGTGCACAAAATAAGACAAAAACAAAAACCCAAAATAAGACAAAAACAACAAGAGTCACAATAGTTGAGTCACCAAATACATGTACTCATTTCAAAGTCCATTATCAAGTCCATAGTTCTAGCTCGCCATCTGTAAATCCATGTTGGAGATTCTGGTCCAAAGAAAAAAACCCCACCTCTTCAACTGAGTGAGGAGTACTTAACCTCAATGCACAGCGGTGATTAATGGCAGAATCCCACAAGAGTTTGAATTAGAGCCACCAGTAACTCATGTATTTTGAGTTGCAATTTGCTGATCTGAAGAGTGCAGCAATTTGTTTGGGAGACGCCCAGTGGAGCACACCACAGCCACAGTGGAGAAAAAGAGGAAGTGAACTATGACCCATGGCTTAAAAAAGTTAGAGAGTTGGGGCAACACAGGAAGTGGACCCGCCAAAATAAATGTCATAGACTAGATGTGGGTTACAGGTTCCCCCCCTAAACTCATGTGCGGCCTCGCACATGCACGTTGCTGACACAAGACACCGTCACAAGAGGTAGCAGTCATCGAGGTTTCCTCCAATTGCAGAGCAGAGGTCAGCGCAGTGCTAAGCCCTTGAAACAGGGACTGGATGCTTTGCAGAACTGGACGCCCAAGCATTGAATACTGCAAGCGATTTGGTGGCTGCCGTGCTCGAGTAGAGTGTCGGATGGATGGTTCAGAATCTGGGCTGGAGAACTCAGGAGTAGTTGAATCACTTGAGAAGCTGATCGGCTTTGGGGAGGATCCAAGATCTGGCTGAAAGGAGGCATTTTCCTCCGGAGGCTCTAGATCAACAGTATCCGTTTCATCTCCAACTGTTTGTTCTGCATCCAGCTCAGTCGGTACTAGTTCAGCAGTGGGTTCATGTCCAGGCTCCATTTCCGGTTCTACAGCAATAGTTTCTTCCTTAAAACTCTGTGAATGCTGGTCAGATGGAGCCTCAGGCATAGAAACAATGGTAGATGCAGGAACAGGTATGTTAACCACAGTTGTGATTCTGGTAGGACAGGAGCTGGAGTAATCAGGTAAGTCAGGTAAGAACAGTTCTTGATCTTCAGGGTCTGAAAGGTCGGAGGTTTTTGGAGTCACTGGGGGTGCCATCACTGATTTTGGCTTTAACTGTTCTGGTTTGGAAGCTGGTGTTAGGTAGCCACAAGGCAGCAGCAGGTCACGGTGGAGGGTCCTAATGGGACATTCTTTGCCTTCTGGTTTAACTGTATATACCGGAAGAGTGCCGGCTTTCTTCTGGATAATATACACATCTGGCTCCCACCGATCTGCGAGCTTGTGTTTGCCTCGTAGTTTGACGTTTCTAACCAAAACTCTATCCCCAACTGAGAGGTCTGCAGCAGTGACTCGCTTGTCAAATTTAAGTTTATTCCTTCCCATAACCTTCTCAGAGTTTTCAGTTGCAATCTTGTAACTTTCTCTGAGGTGTGATTTAAGCTTTTCAACATACTGTGAATGCGATGTGGATGGGTTTTCAGACACAGGTAGTCCAAAAGCCAAGTCAACTGGAAGGCGGGGTTGACGACCAAACATCAGTTCATATGGGGAGTACCCAGTGACGTCATTTCGAGTACAGTTGTAAGAGTGTACCAGCGGCTTCACAAAATCTTTCCAGTGTGTTTTATCCTCTTCTTGTAGAGTACCCAACATATTTAAAAGTGTTCGGTTGAATCGTTCCACAGGGTTGCCACGGGGATGGTATGGTGTTGTCCTACTCTTAAGAATTCCAGTTATTTGACAGAGCTCTTTGATAGTGTGCGATTCAAAATCGGGTCCTTGGTCACTATGGAGACGCTCTGGGATTCCATAATGAACAAGGAAGTTGTCCCATAGTGCTTTTGCTACGGTTTTGGCTTTTTGATTTGGGGTTGGCACTGCAACAGCATATTTTGTGAAGTGATCGGTTATCACAAGAACATTCTTAGTGTTGCTTCGGTCTGGTTCTATTGAGAGAAAGTCCATACAGACCAGTTCGAGTGGTCTTGAAGTTTTAATGCTGACAAGGGGTGCAGCTTTCTCAGGCTGTGATTTCCTTCGTATGCATCTCTCACAGTTCTTGACTTTATTGCAAACATCAACTGCCATTCGTGGCCAGAAGAAACGTGATCTGACAAGGTCCAGTGTTCTCTCTGTACCCAAATGGCCCATTTGGTCATGAAGCTGGTTGAGGACCTCAGGCCGACACTCCTCTGGAAGGACAAGCTGGTAAGTAAGCTCACCTCCAATATTCCTCCTCCTAACGAGAACATTATTATGGAGCTCCAGACGTGTAAGCTCTCGCAAGAGTAATGGCAGATTGGGGAGCTGTTCCCTTAGAGATGGTGGCGGACTTTCTCCTCGTTCCAGTTGAGCAACAATGTGCTGAATGACCGGATCGGCTCGTTGTTTGGCAGCAATTTCATCAGCAGAGACGGATGGCATGACAGGTGAAGAGAACTGCATATCATTAACAAAACTGTCTGGTAGGCTATCAGTGTTAGTAGAGAGCGTTTGCACAAGAGCAACAACTTGGTCCAGGTTGGGTGAGCTGTACACTAGTTGTCTGTCACATATTGCTTGGACTGAGTGCTGGTCAATCAAAATAGAAGATGGATGTTCAAGGTGTTGCTCAGTGAATTTCAATATTCTCTCTCTCTCTTTCCTAGACAAAGCATCCTCCATCTGTTCAACATGAGGTCGCCGAGAGAGTCCGTCGGCATCAGCATTCAACCTGCCAGCCCGGTAGATTATCTTAAATGAAAAGGTTGACAGAGCAGAAAGCCATCTGTAACTTGTAGCATCCAATTTAGCAGAAGTTAACAGATATGTCAAAGGATTGCTATCTGTAACCACAGTAAAATTGGATCCGTACAAATAGTCATAGAATTTCTCTGTAACTGCCCATTTGAGAGCCAAAAACTCAAGTTTATGGGCAGGATACCGGCGTTCACTGTGTGAGAGACCTCTGCTGGCATATGCAATCACCCTGGTCTGTCCATCAAAGTCTTGGTATAAGACTGCACCAAGACCAATAGAGCTGGCATCTGTGTGCACGATGTAGGGTTTATCTGGGTTTGCAAAGGCAAGAACTGGGGCTGTACTGAGCTTCTGTATAACCTCTTCAAAGGCCTGCTGGCAAGCTGGCGTCCAACGGGAAACAAAAGGTTCTTTGGGGTTAAGATAATGTTGTAACTTCCCCTTTTGGTTTGACCTTTTCTGACTGGGAGGATATCCAGCCGTTAACTCATTGAGAGGTCTGACGATTGAAGAGTACCCTTTCACAAACCGTCGATAATACCCTGCAAAACCAAGGAACGATCTGAGCTCTTTGAGATTTTCAGGAACTGGCCAAGATGTCAATGTGGAAATTTTGTCTGGGTCAGTCTCCACTCCATCACTTGATACTACATGCCCAAGGTAGCGAACTGATGTCTGGAAGAGAAGACATTTTTCAGTTGATAGCTTCAGTCCAAACTCTTTCAGGCGTTGAAGAACTTTCATCAGTCGGTGTTCATGTTCCTCCAGAGTTGGTGCAAACACTATCAAGTCATCAATGAAGACGAGCACTTCTTTTAAATTCATATCTCCCATGCACCGCTCCATGAGACGTTGAAAAGTGCTTGGAGCATTAGTTACTCCTTGAGGCATGCGGTTGAATTCATAAAATCCAAGTGGACAGACAAATGCAGTTTTATTCTTGTCTGTTTCATTCATCTCAATCTGATAGTAACCAGATTTTAAATCTAATGTGGAGAACCATGTGGAGCCAGACAGTGCTGAAAATGTGTCTTCCAACTTCGGTAATGCATATGCATCCCGGATGGTCTGTGCATTCAACTTCCTATAATCGATACAGAGCCGTACTGCACCGTTTTTCTTCCGCACTACAACTATGGGGGAAGCAAAGGGTGAGTTTGATTCACGTACAACACCAGATTGCAACAATTCTTGAATATGCTTTCGAACAGCATCCACATCTCGAGGGTGGATAGGTCTTGGTCGTTGTTTAAAAGCAGTGGGATCTGACAGCTTGATCTCATGCTTGACCTTGTCTGTACAACCAAAATCAAGATCATGCTTTGCAAAGACTTCTGACATACTGTCCAGCATGGTTGTTATACGTTGCTTCCATTCAGTTGAGAGCGGTGAGTCTCCAAAGTTGTAGTTCAACTTGGTTGGGTTTGATTCTGTATTTTGGGAGGGTTGTTGCACACACTGCTCTTTATGGAGAATGGTCTGGATGGTACTGACTTCAGCTATGGCTGCTCTGGCTGGAATCACAATTTCATGGTCAGATTCATTGGTGATCACCACTGGTAGTAAAGCAGGTTGGACAGGAGGTAGGTCAATAAGGCTGGATTTTACTATCAACCCACCAGGCAGAGAGAAGGAGGTTGGGTGCTGAATAATTACTTCTTTCTCACCTTGCAGAAATGGGCATATGACATGAGCATCCAACACAACAGTCTTCCCAGCAGAAATGATCTGTGGGATGGTGGACTGCATTTTGAGAATGCCATGATAGTCATCAGTTGTTAACTTGTGCCTTATCTCCAAAATCTTATGCACTGTTCTATATCCTGAAGGTAAAGGACAGAACCCAGACTGTGACTGACAACACTGGTCATACACAACATCCAGGGTGTTGGTGCCAATCAGAATAGGGGGCTGTGATGATTGCAGGTCTGGGACGACCAAGGCCAAGGTGTGGATGTCCATCTCTTCACCTACAAACTCAGGTGGGAAGGTCAAACAGAGCTCTACATATCCAATGTAAGGCACTCTCTGTCCATTTGCACCTTCTACCTTCAAAAGATCATTTAATGGCTTTATTTTATGGTCAGACAGGTGGGTGTTATAAAAAGAATGTGAAACTGTGGTGACTTGGGAACCCGTGTCAAAAAGGCAATGGAAAATGGTCCCTTTAATCTTGACCTCACCTGTACTTCTCATGCCCACTAATCCTTTTGGTAGTGGGAAATGTGAAGATGAATACTTAGTGTGGGAACATTCATTGGTTGCAGCTCTCACTTGTCCCTCAGTAAGAACTGCTTCTAGTTTGATGGCTTCTTATTTTCCCAGGACTGCTGTTTGTGTTTAAGCTGGCGGCGTTTTTCTTCAACCAGGCTGGGGTGGGATTGATTGGAACAGTTGGGAGCAATATGGCCATCCTCTCCACACTTGAAACAGAACCAGGGTTTTGGCCTATTACTTGTTTGACCAGGGTTTGGTTTCTTATTTTTCAGCTGGATTTCTGGCTTAGCAGATTTGGAGTCTTTGGATAACAGTGCTGACATCTGACTCTGCAGCTTCAGCATTTGCTTCCTCAAATCTTCAATAGCACCAGAGTCTGAAGAGTGGCCACATGAACATTCACTAGTAGTGTGAGTTTGCAAGTTAGCACGGTGCTTGAATGCAGGAATATGCTTTTTCATCAACATCTCTTTTGCCAATTGTTTGTCTTCTTCTGTTCGGAGTGTAAATAAAAGCTCTGAAAAGGGAGGTGGTTGGTCTTTTTTCTTTTCTAGTTGAAGCTTGTTAATCATGCTGTTATCCCAGCAACCTCTACAAAATTGTTTTAGCAAATATTTGTCCATTTCAACTGTTGGAATCCCACCACGCCTCACCACTGTAGTGAGAGCCAGCTGGAGTCTCTGCAGATATGAAGATGGAGGTTCCCCTTGGTCCTGAAGAGTGTTTAAAAATTTAGCGAACAGCTCTTCTCCGTCCTCAACAGTGGCATATGCAGAATCAAGTACCTGCAAAAATGTTGCAGGCAGGGCATTTGGTCCCAACCCTTTCACTAGGTCAGCAGCAGGTGGGAGTAAACCTTCCAAAATGCGCCTCGTAACATGTAAGGGTGCAAGACTTGGATCTGCATTTAAAAGTTCTATTTGGGACCTCCAGGATTCATAATCAGCCTCATTCTGTGGTTTTGGAAGCTTTCCTGAGAAAGTACGTAATCTAAATGAAGACAGGGGTTGAAGGTTCACATCATCTCTGCGCACAATGTGTTCAACTACAACCCTTTGTATCTCAGGAGGGTTCAGATCATTACCTGGGAGAGAAATTCTTGGTCCCACATTTGTAGCAAGATTGGGCTGGGTTTGAGGTCCTTGCTGGTCGGTGGGAGACTGAACTGATTGCTGTGTGGGAAGAGCAGATGGCTGAGTTAGACTGGACACTCTGTCAGTGGCAAGTATCTCAACTGTGTCCCTCCCTTCACCATCCTCTTCAGACTGCCCTCCAGTGGCTGCCATTCCAAAATGTGCACATATTTGTTCAAACACTCCTCTCAAAACATCATCAAATGATTGTCCACTTTGCTGGGAGATGTGTCTTAATTCAGAAAGGTAATCAGGGGGCGAGGTAGTCCCCACTGTGGCTATAGCTGCGCACTCACTCAAAAGTAATTTAACAACAAATTTAATATCCTCTGCAGCCCGAGATAAGTAAGTATATGGTAAAAGCGGTTTTAGCTGTTCCAAAGCTGCAGCATTTATAAACTCAACGGCCAGGTTTTTGTAAAATGGACTCTCACGTTCAGTAACAGGAAAAAACTTTTTAATTTCACCATAACTGCGTAAATGGTTGATAATTTCATCATCTGCTGGAGTGTTTGTTACTCCACCTATGATAACAGAATGAGCAACATTGATACCAACTTTGTTAAAGAAATCCATGTTTCAATGCAAACAACCACACAATACATTCACCAAAACATTCACAGTATCAGGCTCCTGGCTAGCTCGCCAAAATTTGTAACGCCTAAAGGCCAGGCAGTTGACTGCGGCTACAAAAGCAGCATCAGAAGAGTGTCCTTTAAAAGAGCCTGAGGTGTGAATGAAAACAGGAGGCCGTGGTTTCAGTTTTGGTGTATATATATATTAAAGTGATTGTGCACAAAATAAGACAAAAACAAAAACCCAAAATAAGACAAAAACAACAAGAGTCACAATAGTTGAGTCACCAAATACATGTACTCATTTCAAAGTCCATTATCAAGTCCATAGTTCTAGCTCGCCATCTGTAAATCCATGTTGGAGATTCTGGTCCAAAGAAAAAAACCCCACCTCTTCAACTGAGTGAGGAGTACTTAACCTCAATGCACAGCGGTGATTAATGGCAGAATCCCACAAGAGTTTGAATTAGAGCCACCAGTAACTCATGTATTTTGAGTTGCAATTTGCTGATCTGAAGAGTGCAGCAATTTGTTTGGGAGACGCCCAGTGGAGCACACCACAGCCACAGTGGAGAAAAAGAGGAAGTGAACTATGACCCATGGCTTAAAAAAGTTAGAGAGTTGGGGCAACACAGGAAGTGGACCCGCCAAAATAAATGTCATAGACTAGATGTGGGTTACAATAACCATCCAACCAACTGTATATCCATCCATACAACCAACCATCCATTCATACAACCCTCCAACAATCTGTCCATCAATACAACCATAAACATCCATACATACATACATCCAACCATCCATACATACAACCAACCATTCATTTATCCATCCATCCATCCATCCATCCATACATACATACATACATACATACATACATACATACATACATACATACATACATACATACAACCACCCATCCATACATCCATACAACCATCCAACAATCCATCCATCAATACAACCATCCAAACAATTATACATCCATCCATCCATCCAACCATCTATACAACCAACCATTCATTTATCCATCCATCCATCCATCCATCCATCACATACATCCATCCATACATACATACATACATCCATACATACATACATACAACCACCCATCCATACATCCATACAACCATCCAACAATCCATCCATCAATACAACCATCCAAACAATTATACATCCATCCATCCATCCATCCATCCAACCATCTATACAACCAACCATCCATCCATCTATCCATCAATCCATCCATCCATCCTTTATTTATCCATCTTGCCATCCAACCATTGAACAAATCATCTAGTTAAAAAGCTAACTACAGTATATACAGGATAGGCCTGGGCCTGGGGCTACACCGGTGCAGCGGGTTCCGGCGGGGGCCTGTGAGTACTGTATGTCGCTGTGGGCCCTGGGGGGGTCATTGTGTGTAGTCGCTGGTAGGGGTCTTCCGGTTCTACCCTATGGTTTGATCTTGGGAGTGGGTGAGTGGCTCGTCATGTTTGGATGGCCCTGGGGGCTCTGCGCTCGGGTTCTTCTTGGGGTCTTGGGCTCTGGTCCCCCTTATATCGGCCTCGGGCCTTGGGAGGCGGATCTCTGATGCTTCACGGTCGCTATTGAATGTTCTATTAGAGAAGCCTTATTCACTTATGCATGCTCACAACCACACACAAATGGATGCGGGGATATAAGTGTATATATCATATGTAGATATATAGATGGGTATAGGACTGCATATGAATGTATATGTATGTATGTACTGTATATGTTTGTAGATATAGGTATATATATTTATAGAAATCTACTGCAAAGTCATGAATGTTATAGGTCTTTTATGCATATGTGTTTTGTTGCTGTGTTCTGTTATGTACTTTGCAGGGTTGCAGACGGCGGTCGGGTGTGTTTGCCTTGTGCTCTTTTTGTGGATAATTGTTATGTTTCAAAGTCTTGCTTTCTGTCTTTCCTTTCTTTCCTAAAAAAAATAAAAAAAATAGCTAACTATATTAAAGTTATTAAAGTTCAGGTTAAAAGATAATAGAACAGCCAAAATGATAAAATATTGGTTTTGTCCAGAGTTTTAAAACTTTATCAAAATGTTTACATCCCTACTCCCTAAACATGGTTTATTTTCTCCTAATTTCTTCCGTTCATTACCTTATACAGTAGTTAAGAATTAAACGTGAGTCACTGAGCTGCAAACTTTTCATTTTCCTCAGAAACTGAAGAGATTTTATGCCATTAGACTGAAGTTTGGTCTCGCAGAAACAGAAAGTATCTCATCAACCGAAGGAGCTTCCTGTTTGAGAGCAACTCCTCCATCAATTCATCGAGGCTGCCTCCGTGTCAGAACAGCAGATGGTAGCAGGCAGCAGGATGTCTGACACCGCACACACACACACACACACACACACACGCACACACACACACACACACACACACACACACAC
>JBBPBX010004861.1:25068-51320 GCA_038048925.1 Garcialebias charrua
ACACACACACACACACACACCATACATTAAATATGGATGAACATATGTGAAGGAAGTCAGTGAGGAAACAAACAGTGTTCACGTTCAGACTCATCTTGATCCAAATAGCAAAATTAATAAATAACAATGACACAGGAAGTGAGTTTGAAGATTCCTGTTAGTAAAAAAAAGTTTAATTAAAGGTGCTATATGTAATTTCTGGAACACGCTGGAACTTAGGAAAATTTTGAACAGAGACACGTTTCTGGTCCCTCCCCCTCAGAGCCATATATGGCTCTGCTCCCTCTTGCTCTCGGTGAAATTCAGCTCTGCTTCCGAATGCTCCGCCTCCACTGCATGTCCTGTCAGCCGCTGCGAAATTCTGTGTTTATATGTTAATAAAACGTTCTAAAAAATAAAATAAAAACAGGGAGCGCTGGTCCAGCACACCAGAACACCATGAAATCTGCAGAGCTGCGCGCAGCCACGTTGGACATGAGTTTAATTCGCTCGTGACAAATTCATTCATTTCCTCAATGTTTCTGTCATGACTCAGCGGAGGAGGAAGCGATCACTTGACTTTTGGCAAAAAACAAAAGAAAAGTCCAGATCAGGGATGAAGAAGGGGAATTTAATACATTTGTGTCACATACAAAACAGTTTTGCATCGCTTTGCAATTATTTCAACGAGAACCTGCGCGGCCGCTGCGGGCTGGGACGGGGGTGGGGGGCGTGGGTTAGGAGCGTGAGAAGCTCTGTTTTTATTGGCTGGTTAACGGCGGGTCACTGTGGCTTTTTAGAAATGCTTTTAGAGAAGCAAGGGGACTATAGTTTTTTTCAGAGATTACTTTGTCTAACATCAGTCTGTCAGGAGATAGTGACAGAGTGAAGAAATATGTTAAAAATATATTTATAGAAAACTTACAGACTGCACTACAGAACTGCAGACTGCAGCTTTAAACATGAATTGATACAGTTGTTCACAATATTTTACTACAGAGGCTTGAATATAATATTGGGATTACAGGAACGGCTGCAAAATACAGGATCAAAAATGTTCTATCATATCTTAAAATGGTTTAAATCATATTTACCTGATAGAATCCAATTTGTAAATATAAATAATGAATCTTTTTCATAGAGTTCGGTGCTTGGATCGATACTCTTTGCAACATAGGGACGATTATTAGCCAGCCCAGGATAAATGTATAATGGTTTATGCTGATGCATGCTTAATAATCCAGGTTGAACAATCTAAAATTTTAAATCAGTTCCTCTGGACGTTCAAAAAAACAAACAAACAAAAAATAATAACTGTAGAAGCATTTCGTCTTTCATCCGAAAGACTTCTTCAGTGTGAGGAGCTGTATTCAGCTCAGTCTTGTAAATAACACCTTCTTATAGTGGTCTTCTTTCTTACCAGTTTGTTGCTGACATCCAGAACTAGCTGCTCACCTGATGGTTGTTTGCTATTCACAGAGGGCTGAGTGATACTAGCAATAACAGCATTGTAAGAGGGAGACAGTTGAACCCGGAGGCCTCCACCTCTGTTTAATGATGGACGGTTTCTTTTCACAAAGATGGCCTCCTTTACTCCTCTCTCAAACCATCGTTCCTCTCTATCAAGGATGTGAACATCTTCATCCCTGAAAGAGTGACCTCTGACCTGGAGATGAGTGTAGACCACAGAGTCCTGACCTGATGATGTTGATCTTCTGTGCTGGTCCATCCTTTTGGCCAGTGGCTGTTTAGTTTCCCCGATGTAAGACTGATCACCCTCCTGACACTGAACAACATACACAATATTACTCTGTTTGTGCCGGGGGACTGGATCTTTGGGATGAACCAGTCTTTAATGTATTTTGGGGTTTAAAAGCCACTGGGACGTTGTGTTTAGAAAATAAACGTCTCAATGTCTCTGAAACTCCTGCAACATCTGGAATGACCACTGGTCTGGGTCTGGGTTCCTTCTTTTCACCTGATGGCTGCTGGAGTCCTGTTTGGGTTTCTTCTTTCAGGAAGGCCCAGTTAGGATATCCACATTTCTCTAGAGCCTGTTTTGTGTGTGATTTCTCTTCTGTCTGGCTGCTGAGTTAGTGGGGACGCTGTCTGCTCTGTGGTACAGAGTCCTGATGACTCCTAACTTGTGCTCCAGAGGGTGATGGGAGTCAAACTGTAAATACTGGTCTGTGTGTGTGGGTTTGCGGTACACCTCAGTTTGCAAATTTCCTCTATCAGAAACTGAGACCTCACAGTCCAAGAAAGCCAACCTGCCATTTTTTACATCTTCTCGTGTGAACTTGATATATTTATCCACAGAGTTGATGTGATCAGTGAAATGTTGGACTTCCTGAGATTTAATTTTAACCCAGGTGTCGTCAACATACCTGAACCAATGACTTGGTGGTCTCCCTGAAAAGGACGTCAAGGCTCTCTTTTCTACCTCCTCCATGTTTTTTTTTTTTTGCCTGAGCTCTGGTCGAAGCGGCAGCTTTTCTCCTTTCCTGCCCAACTTTTCCTCACCCTATGTGGCTCTTTTGTCTTGTCTGCAGTTCCTTGGCACTCGTCTCTCAAACGCAAATTGATTATGGATTCGATATCATGGATGATCAACTCTATTTATGTATTTTTTCCCACAAAGCCACAAGGTCCGGGAGAACCAGCTTGCCCGTCGCAGACAAATTCCAGCGGATACGTGATGGATTCCTGGACGTGGGGAAGGTCATGTATTGGTCAAGGCCTTGTTATACTTGCGCTTTAGTCTGCTGGCTGGAGCGTGCGCACTGCGCGCGCACTGAGCCATGCGGCTTCATGCGTTTACAGTGTCGCCGTTGTGTTTATAGTTGACGCACGGCGGCGCATGGCAAAGTGCTGTTCTTTTACGTACCAGCAGGTGGCAGTACCCTCTAAAACCTGTGCATATGTTGCAAGAAAGGGTGTAGAAGAAGAAATCTACCGTAGAAGAACTGTTTGAAGTCACACAACAAAAATAAATGGCTTTCCGCTCGCGTGCTGAACTGTTGTCTTTATTAGAGGAGCAAATCATAATAGCAACAGTTATTGTGTCTTTGCGGTTTTAATGCATCGAGTCAGCGGAGGAAGAAGCGATCACTTGACTTTTGGCAAAAAAACAAAAGAAAAACCCAGATCAGGGATGAAGAAGAGGAATTTAATACATTTGTGTCACAAAACATTCCTCCATGCGTCGCAACGCCGTCTCCACGACCACAGCGGCGCAGACAGCTGCAGGCTCTGGCGTGAAGAGCGTGAAGGCTGTCGGGTGAGGTCCCCACCCGACCTGTCAATCAATTCAGTAGTGCCCACGGCGCGCGCACTAGCCTTGCGGAGTTTCAAAAATTCGGAGGTGCGCGACACGCGCCAAACCGACGCGCGGGATTTACGCGCAGGGGCGGGGACGGTGATATTGCGTCACTTTTGGCGCGCACACCCTGGCGCACTGCGTGACGCGTCGAGTATAAATCTAGCTTCAGTCTTGTCTGTGGATGATTACATAATTGTATTTATGATGACAGCAGCTTTACTGATCGGCACTGTGAAGCACTGTCCTATCGGAAAAGAAGACTCCGAGGCAGAGTGAAAGTTTGATCTGTGCAGTGACCTCAGTAAATCAGCTGCTTTACGAGCTTTGGGACTTGTCAGCGAAGGGGGAATCTACCTGGATGGGGATTCACTGCATGGTTTCAGTGGAAGGATTAAAACATATTGGATATTGGATTTTGATCGTCCAGAACAGACACTCAAGGCTACAGAAAAAGTGAACTGTTTGCCTGAAGAAAATTCAACAATCAAACTTATTGCAATGTGACTCCCCAAACAGCCTTGAGGAAGGGCTGATTATCAAATTTCTCCTGGGTCATGAGTAACCAAGGACAACAGCTGCATCTATCGCACCCCACCTCCCCCCTCCCCGGAGAACTCTCTGTGAGCACTTATCAGAAATGCTGGCTGGAAAACATCATCAGAACTGTGGCTGATCTGAACAAAGGCTCATGGACTAATCTCAACGCTTGGACCTCAAATGCATATGTAATTTGTCTTGAATGTGCTTGCTGGTAGGTTTTTTTTATGTCTCATGTTGTGTCCTAATAGACAAGATGTGAAAGATCTTTTTTTGTAATACCACTATCTATCCTCAGGGTTTTCTCCTTTTTCATATCTAAGATTGTCATTCTGATAAGGGATGAGATGGCCGCGCGGATTCCGCTGCAGCTTCACACACTTAGTACCCCTTCAGGACGACTGTGCGTACATGTTCACGTTGTACCTGGTGCAATGTCAATAAAGATATTCTGATTCTGATGTACAGGTTGGCAACAATAAGAGAAACTGGAGACCCCATAGCACACCCATGTTTCTGCCTATAATATTGCTCCCCATATGTGAAGTAGGTTGACTGCAGGCACAGTTTCAAGAGTTGACACAGTTGCTCTGTGGAAAGCGTGGTCCTGCTGTTCAGAGTGGTGTCTGATTTTAACCTTAAACAGACCACCTCTACTGCCTCATCAACAGGAATGCACGTAAAGAGTGATGTGACATCAAAAGAGACCATTGTTTCATCAGTCTCCATGATGACATCCCTCACCTTATCCACAAAGTCCATGGTGTTCTGTATGTGGTGTTCTGAGCTGCCAACTAAAGGGATGAGTACAGATGCCAGATATTTGGAAACATTGTAAGTGACAGAGTTAATCATGCTAACAATTGGTCTTAAAGGTACACCTTGTTTGTGGATTTTGGGTAAACCATACAGACTTGGCGTGGCCTCCCCTGGGTACAGTCTGTGGTACAGAATACTGTCAATAGCCTTGTCCTGCTCCAAATTTTCAGGCAGTCTATCATCTTCTTCTTGTTACCACTTCCTGGATCTATTTTCAGTGGTTCATAAGTGGTTAAGTCACTAAGGAGTGACATAACTTTCTCATGACACTCTTTCTGGTTCAAAATCACCATGCACCTTCCTTTGTCTGATGGGAGAATGATGATGTTCTGGTCCTTGCTAAGAGTGGTGAGTGCATCCCTCTCCTTTCTACTGATTTTGGAAGGTGGTGGTTTGACCTTGCTGATTCAGTGGCTGTGATCATCTCCACCAGAGGAATTCTACTTGGTGCCACTGCAAAGTTTAGTCCCCTGGCAAGAATCTCTGTCCCTCTGTTGGGTGAGCTGTCTGTCAGATAAATTATTCACCTACTTTTCTGTCTCCCTGGTGAGTACGGTAACTGTCTATCAGAGTGTTGTCTTGCACTGAATGTGTTGTTATTGGAATTGTGATGGTGTTGATGAGTTATCAGTAAATTAAACTTGTTTTGTTGTCAAATCTTGGACTTGACGTGCTGTGCTAAGCGTGCCTGATCTGTACAGTCCGTCACTTTCTGAAGTGTGGTCTGATCTAGGAATGTTGTTAGTTTTTGTTTAATGTGCTCTTCCTTGGCTTTTAAGGCCTCAATAGTAAAATTGGTCTGTCTCACCCGTTCATTCAGCAGCTCGTCTGTGCCTTCTGAAGGATCTTGCTTGACCGGTGCCAATTGTTAGCATGATTAACTCTGTCACACTTACAATATTTCCAAATGTCTGGCATCTGTACTAATCCCTTTAGTTGGCAGCTCAGAACACCACAAACAGAACACCACAAACAGAACACCATGGACTTTGTGGATAAGGTGAGGGATGTCATCATGGAGACTGAAGAAACAATGGTCTCTTTTGATGTTACATCACTCTTTACATCCTGTTGATGAGGCAGTAGGGGTGGGCGATATGGCTCAAAATTTTTGATAATGCTAAATTTCAGAGCATTATCACGATAACAATAAATTTCGTGATATAAACAAACAAACAAAAAATCAAATTTATTTATTTGACAAAATTAACTTAACATGTTGCTTTGCAGTACAGGGAGTCCCCGACCTACGGCAACTCAGACTTACAAACGCCATTAAAAAAAAACTTTTAAAAAAAACTTTATTTTTTATTTTTATAAACGAATACATGAATACATGTACAGTACTGTACAGTCACCAAGCACTTAGCCTATCGTAACACAGTTTTTAAAGATGAAGGAGTGAGTTGAATTGTCTCCCTTTCACATAAAGTGAAAGTAGCTCCCTTTATGTGAATGGAGCCTGCTGGGGAGGAGGGAGACAATTCAACTCACTCCTTAACTGTGTTAGGATAGGCTAAGTGCTTGGTGACTGTACAGTACTGTACATTTATCTATTTATAAATAAAAAATATATATAAATATATATATTTTTAATAAATAGATAAATGTACAGTACTGTACAGTCACCAAGCACTTAGCCTATCCTAACACAGTTTTTAAAGATGAAGGAGTGAGTTGAATTGACTGCTGAGTGAGTTGAATAGACTGCTGCCATCAGGGAGGAGACTGAGGAGTCTCCAGGCTCGTACCAGCAGACTGAGAGACAGCTCTGTCCATCAGGCAGTCAGAATGCTAAACACTCTGCCTGCTCTGCCTCCCCTCCCATTTGAACTGCCTTAACACAAAAAACTTTCTCACACATTACCACTCAACACAAAGTTTTTAACACTGGACCCTGTGTCATCAAACGGGTTATTCACTAAACTCTCGGTCATGTGCTCATTCAGTTTGCACTACTTCTCATATTTGCACTAATGTTTGTATTACATTACTGCCTATAGTCATACTACTGTTTACATTCACTGTTTACATTTATTAATACAGTTTACATTTATTACTACTGTTCAAAGGTGGGCATATGAACGCTCGGGACCGCTAATGCGCTAATCCGCTTACAACGGACCTAACGTTTTTGTCAGCGTAACAGCGGAGTGACTAACTTTTATAATTCATAAGCGGATTTGTGCTATTTTTATTTAAAATGCAATACCGCTAATAACTAATTATCTATCAGTAAAAACGAATAAACTTATTTAGAAGCTCTTATGCTGGCTCCGTAGCTGCTTGTTTTGCCTTTTTCCCCTCCCTCACCGTCTTGACATCTTCCGGGTCAGAGGTGAACTCGGGGGCTAATTCTGTGGCTAGCTGGTTGTGCTGGGTTTCTTGGATAAATCCGCAGAGAACCCCGCTGTTTCAAGCCAAATTAACGCGGCCGGAGGATTTTATTGTGTGTTTTGTGTCGACCACTCGACGGTGAGTCGTTAGTTTTATGTATTTTAGTTACTTTTCATTAAATCTGTTGACTACCTATAGAATCTTGACATCTTCCGGGTCAGAGGTGAACTGGACGCTAACTCTGTGGCTAGCTGGTTGTGCTAGGTTTCTTGGATAAATCCGCAGAGAACCCCGCTGTTTCAAGCCAAATTAACGCGGCCGGAGGATTTTATTGTGTGTTTTGTGTCCACCACTCGACGGTGAGTCGTTAGTTTTATGTATTTGGGTTACTTTTATGTATAAATGCGGTGGCGACACACCCGTGTATTTGAGATTTTAAAAGTGGTCTTAGGGATTAAAAGATCATTCTCTTTTTTGTTAATTTCGTGGCCGAATAGAATATATGTACGTAAAGTATTAAATAAATCCTTTGATTTTTGTAATTTCATCCTTTTAGGATCATTTTAGTTGTCGAATATAAATAGCGGATTAGATTAGCTTCCCCTAATTTTCATAAGACATTTGTGCTTTTGAAATTGTGGACCTAAAAAAATTAATAAGCGTTTTAGAAATTGCGGAACTAATTTTTTGATTAGCGTTGCCCACCACTGCTACTGTTTTACATTTATTACTACTGTTTACATTTACACTACTTTTATATCTACACTACTGCTGATACATATACAGTATTCTCTGACTAGCCTTATCTAAGGATGCCAAATGTGCCCAATGTGCCTTACTGCATATGCCACTTTGCCTCTATACCACATGTGTCAAACTCTTGGCCCGCGGGCCAGATGTGGCCCGCCATGTCATTTTATCTGGCCCGCGAGAGCTTAATTAAAAAGTTTTGAGTGTCTAAAAATTAATACGAGCGAGTTTTGACCAAAAACTACATTTCCCACAATGCCTTTCGACTACGGCAGCCCCACTATGCCTTTCGACAACGGTTTTCCCACAATGCCTTTCGACTACGGTAGCCGAGGCAGTGTTTCTACCTTCATGCCAACGAGTGGAATTGAGATATAAATAATGATCCCAACATGTCCAGAAAGAGAAAAGTTGATACAGACGGAAGTTTCAAGAAAGATGGGAAGGCGAATACTTGTTTGTGCTTCCAGGAGAAAGACCGGTATGTCTTTTGTGTTACGAGGCGGTGTCGGTTTTGAAACCAAACACGGAGCTAAGTACGCTAAAGCTAGCCTTCAAGAAAAGCAACACATTCTGCCAAGAATTAAAAGGCAAACTGCGGTCGCAGCAGAGTTTGTTCATGAAACCCACAGCCAAAAACGAGGCTGCAGTGAAAGCTAGCTTCAAAGTGGCTGTGTGACTTTGCTGTGTTGTGCGACATAACCGACCATCTCGCCCAGCTGAATCAGAAGCTGCAGGGACGCAAACAAGTCATCACGCAGATGTCCGACGCGATCACGGCTTTCCTGCGAAAATTGGACTTATGGATGTGGCAAGTGAAACAGGACAATCTTGTCCACTTTCCTGTTTGTCAGGTTAGCATTTTCTTAAAATTTAATTCAAATATATCCTGATGCATTCTCAATAATCCAGGTAGAAAAATCTAAAAAAGCTAAGTGTGGTCCTCTGGACATTCAAAAAAACAAAACAAAAAACAGGTGATTATTTCAGCCACCTAAAATAATATGTTCCCCTTCCTTGGATGGTTTCTTTTCACAAAGATGGCCTCTTTTACTCGTCTCTCAAACCATTGTTCCTCTCTATCAAGGATGTGAACATCTTCATCCCTGAAAGATGAAGTTTTGTTTTGTTTTTTAAATGTCCAGAGGACCAGACTTAGCTTTTTTAGATTAATTAAAATATAATAAAATGTAATTCAACAAAGAAGAAGAACATTTCAACTGTGTGCAATTTAATGATTGTGCTTGCATTTTGTTTTGTGTTTATCATTTTCAGAACATGATCAATCATAAAGAGAGAATCCACTTGGTGTGTTCAAGGACAGGCAGCATCTCCTCATCAAAGACTAACCAAACAACTTGAGTACGGTAATATAGTTGTGAACTGAGTCAACCTTTATTTTGGTATGTGTATATGCACACAAATTGTTGTCATTCACATTTGGATGCAAGGCTGTGTGTAGCCTTTTTGGGTGAGATGCTACATGTGTCATACATGTTCTTTGCAGCTCAGTTTTATGTTTTTTTTTATTAACTTGGACAATTTCATCCTTCATTAATTGAGTTATGTGGGTTTTCATAAGCTGACAAATTTTAAAAGGATTTATGTTAGAGCAACAAGCAAACAGGTGTTTTCTATGCAACTGTAATTGTCAGTTGAATAAATTATAATAAATGAGTCATTCAACATTAAGGAGTACGGTAGTTACATTTATTTTACATTACATTAGATTACATTTAGTTACATTTATAAGTTACATCTGGCCCTTCAAGGTCAGCCATTATGCCGATGTGGCCCTCGGTGAAAATGAGTTTGACACCCCTGCTCTATACCAACATCAACTACCTCATACATATACTGTGTACATTAACTCATATGCTGCTGTGCCACTCTTTGCAAATGTCAATGCTAGAACCTTCAGTTTATTTTATAGATATACTTTTTATACTTTTTATACTACTATGAAAAACTCAGGACAGTATTACACTTTTATTATTTCATTTTATGCTTATGTTCATTGGGTATTTGGTGTTTTAGGGGTGTTTGGTGTTTCAGTGTTGGTGTAAATTTTCATACTTTTATACTACTATGAAAAAACGTATGTTTTAGTGTTTAGTAGATGGTTACTGTTGCACTGAGAGTGAGAGAAACGCAATTTCAATCCTGTGTATGTCCTGTACATATTGCAGTTCTGACAATAAAGTTGACTTTGACTTTGAATTGTCTCCCTCCTCCCAGCAGGCACCATTCACATAAAGGGAGCTAGCTCCCTTTATGTATTCCCTTTTTGTACTCCCTTTTCCTCACTCGGAAAGCCTTGTGCATGGCAGGTGATCCCACACACCCACTACACAGCTGCTTCAGCCTGTTGCCTTCAGGAAGGAGACTGAGGAGTGTCCAGGCTCGAACCAGCAGACTGAGAGACAGCTCTGTTCATCAGGCAGTCAGGATGCTAAACACTCTGCCTGCTCTGCCCTCCCTCCCACTTGTACTGCCTTAATCACAAAAAACTTTCACACACCACCACACAACACAAAGATTTTAACACTGGACTCTGTGTCATCAAAACGGGTTATTCACTCAACTCACGGTCATGTGCTCATTCAGTTTGCACTACTTCTTATATTTGCACTAATGTTTGTATTACATTACTGCCTATAGTCATACTACTGTTTACATTCACTGTTTACATTTATTACTACTGTTTTCATTCAATACTACTGTTTACATTTACACTACTTTTTATATCTACACTACTGATATTATATATTTTTACTAGCCTTATTGCATATGCCACTTTACCTCTATACCAATATCAACTACCTCATACATATACTGTGTACATAAACTTCATATGCTGCTTTGTCACTCTATTACAAATGTCAATGCCAGAACTTTCATTTTATTTTATAGATATACTTTTTACACTTTTATACTACTATGCAAAAAACTCAGGACAGTATTACACTTTTGTTATTTCATTTTATGCTTATGTTTATTAAATGTTTAGTGTTTTAGTGTTGGTGTAACTTTTCATACTTTCATACTACTACTATGCAAAAACTACTATGCAAAAACTCAGGACAGTATTACACTTTTATTATTTCATTTTATGCTTATGTTTATTAAATGTTTTAGTGTTTTAGTGTTTAAATGTTTACTGTTGCACCGAGGGACAGAGAGAAATGCAATTTCAATCCTGTGTATGTCCTGTACATATTGCAGTTTTGACAATAAAGTTGACTTTGACTTTTGACTTGAATTGACAACATGATTGGGTATAAAAAGAGCTTCTCAGAGTGTCAGTGTCTCTCAGAAGCCAAGATGGTAAGAGGATCACCAATTCCACCATTGTTGCACAGAAAGATAGTGCAGCAATACCAGAATGGTGTTACCCAGCGTAAAATAGCAAAGACTTTTAAGTTATCATCATCAACCGTGCATAACATCATCAAAAGATTCAGAGAATCTGGAACAATCGCTGTGCGTAAGGGTCAAGGCCGTAAAACTCTACTGGATGCTCGTGATCTCCGGGCCCTTAAACGTCACTGCACCTCAAACAGGAATGCCACTGTCAAGGAAATAACAGAATGGGCTCAGGAATACTTCCAGAAAGCATTGTCAGTGAACACAATCCACCGTGCCATCTGCCGTTGCCAGCTGAAACTCTACAGTGCAAAGAGGAAGCCATTTCTAAGCAAGCTCCACAAGCTCAGACGTTTGCACTGGGCCAGGGGTCATTTAAAATGGAGTGTGGCAAAATGGAAGACTGTTCTGTGGTCAGATGAGTCACAATTTGAAGTTCTTTATGGAACACTGGGACGCCATGTCATCCGGACCAGAGAGGACAAGGATAGCCCAAGTTGTTATCAACGCTCCGTTCAGAAGCTGCTGACTGATGGTATGGGGTTGCATGAGCGCTTGTGGCATGGGCAGCTTGCATGTCTGGAAAGGCACCATTAATGCAGAGAACTATGTTCAGGTTCTAGGTTCGGTCCTGTGTATGTCCTGTACATATTGCAGTTCTGACAATAAAGTTGACTTTGACTTTGAGAACAACATATGCTCCCATCTAGGTGGTAAATGGTAAATGGAGCTTATTTATATAGCGCTTTCCAGCCCCCTATGAGGGGCCCCAAAGCACTTTACAATACCAACCATCCACCCATTCATACACACATTCATACACCGGTAGTGGTGGTCTGCCATGCAAGGCGCTGCCAGTCCTACCGGGAGCAACTCGGGGTTAAGTGTCTTGCCCAGGGACACAACGACACATGGTGTGGGGAACCGGGATTCGAACCTCCAACCTTCCGATCGGGGGTCGACTGCCATTACCACCACGCCACGGCCGCCCATGTCGTGACGTCATCTCTTTCAGGGAAGACCCTGCATTTTTCAACAAGATAATGCCAGACCACATTCTGCAGCAATCACAACATCATGGCTACGTAGGAGAAGGATCCGGGTACTGAAATGTCCAGCCTGCAGTCCAGATCTTTCACCTATAGAGAACATTTGGCGCATCATAAAGAGGAAGGTGTGACAAAGAAGGCCCAAGACGATTGAACAGTTAGAGGCCTGTATTAGACATGAATGGGAGAGCATTCCTATTTCTAAACTTGAGAAACTGGTCTCCTCTGTCCCCAGACGTCTGTTGAGTGTTGTAAGAAGAAGGGGGGATGCCACACAGTGGTAAAAATGGACTTGTCCCAACTTTTTTGGGATTTGTTGACGCCATGAAATTTTGAAACAACATATTTTTCCCTTAAAATGATACATTCTCTCAGTTTAAACTTTTGATCTGTGATTTGTGTTCTATTCTGAATAAAATATTAGATGTTGGCACCTCCACATCATTGCATTCAGTTTTTATTCACAATTTGTTTAGTGTCCCAACTTTTTTGGAATCCGGTTTGTATTTTCATGGGGAAATTATTTGTAAATAAAGGTTAACGATTTTGCAAAAAAAAACACATGGAACCAAATAAGAAAACAGGAGAACATTTGCATGGACTCCCAGTATTCACACAAAGTAGCTGTAGATGTTTTGAATTAGCTGTGAGCACAAATGCTGTTTTGCTTTTGTTTCTCCCAGTAGGTTTTCTAGCAGGACATAACTCCAGAGTTTAGGGAGGAGAAGACCTGCATGAATCATGGCTTTACTCATTGTCACAAGGTCAGAATTGGGCCATCTGTGATATACTATAGCAGCAGACTTCAAGTAGTGGCTTGAACAGAGTTAATTCATATAAACGCTCTTCCTGGTCTTCCTTCAGCGCTCTTGTGAAATGGCTGTTGGATGGTCTCATTCTGGCTCTCACCATCCATCATCTCCTACACCTTGTCGGCCTCATCTTTTCACTGAGTCCAGCTACACTTTTCAGAGCGCGTCATCGACATTGACCTGAGATTTATTTGTGTCTTGGTGGGAAGAAGCACAGCGAGAGGACGAATACCTCTGCAGTGGGAGAGGTGTTGTTATCGAAGCTGTCCAGCCGCCATGGCTGCTTTAATACCTAATTATGCATCCTTCCTTCACCTGTGCCTTCTGGCCGTTGGTGTTCATGGTTTATACTGTCAATGCAATATAAACATAATAAAACATATGATTATGAGTTTAAAAAAATAAAGTTTTATTCATTTTCCTTTGAAACCCCCTCATTAAAAAAATATGCCTGAATGTATTTGATAAAAACGAAAATACAACTAGATTCAAAAGTAAAACTTTTAATATAAGGCACTCCTATAATTCTGTAAGTTTACAGGTGCTGCCATTGATCTATTTGACTTTTTAAAAAAATGTAGGTACATTTACCATCTTAGAACAAAGGTTTTTAAGAGTAAAGTTGTAGCTGTACAAAAGAGGAAAAAAACAAGTTTCCAAGTCTTAGAATTAGAACCTCAGCTGAACAAGATTACTCATTAAAACATGTCATTATTTTTTCTTCACACAAGTTAAGCAAAATTACACAAGCAGTGTGTGAAAAACAATTTTTTTGGGGAAAAATAGAATGGTACGTCGCAATCAAATACTTGTAATCAAAAGCACTTAAATAAATCAGGAAGAGGGAAGTTTGTGAAAGCTGAAAGGTTGTCAGTTTGCAGGTTTGGAGTATTCAGGTGTGGCTTCACATGTTGCCAAGGACAAAAATCTTCTGCAGTTATTAATGCTCACCTCCTTGAAAGGCTGGCATTGCTGGAATCACCTGTGTATGTGTGTATTTAGTTGTCTGTCAGTAAAATATCTCATGAAACAATGTACAAGTGTTTGTAAAACTCAGAAACTGAATGTGGTTGTAGCCAAGAGTCATCTCCAACACATACTCTGAGCTCTGACATTTTGTTCAAATCTTTGGCGTTCAAAGCATCCAGGTGTGGGGTGGGGTACCGTATGCATTTCTACAAGGCATGTGAGGAGTTATTTTTACAGAAGCCATACCACCCATACATAAATGTGGGAACGTTTATTAAACCATTCATAAAAAATGTTTTAAATTTACTGGGAAAAAAAGGACACTTTTCCAAAAGTAAACATTCTGGCAAGTTTATCTTGAGGTCAAATCTGAAATGTGCAGAGAAATTACATTTAAAAAAATGCCCCAAGAGCTACATCTGAGACTCTCAGGCCTCATTTAGCTTCCTAAATGTTAACATTAATGAAAGCACAATTAGAGTCCTCCTCGTAGAATCAGGAAATAGCAGAAGATGCTAAAGTGGATGGTACGGGTAATATGAGGCTGCAGTGAGGCAGTAGTGCAGGTGTTCAGTCTCCAGAGCAAACGAGACAAGGATGAAAAGTTAACAGCACTGTTCAGCAGTCTCTACTGATGTGTTTAAGTACCGGTAGGCAAAATATCAACTTACAAAATGGATAAATCAGCAGAGAGGTTTCAGTTTAGCTAAGGTGTAAGAAAGAAGCTACAGTTCAGTCAACATTTATTTATACAGATTAGTCTCATTGAGTCAGGAGGACTGACTTTCAACTGAAACCTGTTTAACCGGTTACAGTACAGTATATGGCAACATTTTAACTAACAAGGAGGTGCATATTTTTCTGTGCTTTTTGGCTGATGACAAATTTCAGAGAGAGTTAGACCAAATGTACCTTATTTACGGGCTCCTACTGCCAAAGGGAAGGTGGCTTCAACGCGCCACAGCAATTTTAGGAAAAAAGCATCTACGGTAATCTCTAAACCATATGTGTGATTTGGGAGTGTGACAACTCCAACATTCAGGTCAGACAGAGATGAGGAGAGCTGTCGTTAGTCATCGTTTCAACAAACACATCAGGACGTGAAAACACGTCAGGAAAAGCAGGAGCTGTTTATTAACGGCTTTGCATGTCTGGAATCAGATACTCTTCTATAATAAATATTAAAGCTATGCCCATTTATGTAAAATGTTTCAAAAACACATATATATCTCATTTCAGGATAGAAAATGTATGTCAACAACAACTATCACTATACAAGGGACTGCAATAATAAATGTAGTGAATTTGATTTGATATGTGAAGCACTTTGATTTTCCAACCAGACTGACTGCTGCTTTACTCTTGTGTGAGATAAATATGTGGAAGTTTATTTTACTAAAAGACTGATGGGTTTTATTTATAAATGACTTACAGACATGTGATGTTTTTGCTCAACTAAAATACTTTCTGATGGATCTTTTCTTGAATTTGTCAATTTTGATAATGTAGGATATTTTTCATTCAGTTACTTTCTATTAATCTAAAAAAGCTAAGTCTGGTCCTCTGGACATTCAAAAAATAAAACAAAACAAAGCAAAAAAAATGTAGAAACGTTTCGTCTTTCGTCCGAAAGACTTCCTCAGTCTGAGTTGCTGTGTTCAGCTCAGTCTTATAAATAGCACCCTCCCACAGTGTTGCACAACCAGTTGGCTGATGACAGCCTGAAACCAGTTGCTCACATGATCAAGGAGGGCCATCAGCCTAACAATGGATCATTAGCACCCTGATGGTTGTTTGCTATTCACAGAGGGCTGAGTGATACTAGCAATAACAGCATTGTAAGAGGGGGACAGTTGAACCCGGAGGCCTCCACCCCTGTTTAATGATGGACGGTTTCTTTTCACAAAGATGGCCTCCTTTACTCCTCTCTCAAACCATCGTTCCTCTCTATCAAGGATGTGAACATCTTCATCCTTGAAAGAGTGACCGCTGGCGTGGAGATGAGTGTAGACTGCAGAGTCCTGACCTGATGATGTTGATCTTCTGTGCTGGGCCATCCTTTTGGCCAGTGGCTGTTTAGTTTCCCCGATATAAGACTGATCATCGGGGAAACTAAACAGCCACTGGCCAAAAGGATGGCCCAGCACAGAAGATCAACATCATCAGGTCAGGACTCTGCAGTCTACACTCATCTCCACGCCAGCGGTCACTCTTTCAAGGATGAAGATGTTCACATCCTTGATAGAGAGGAACGATGGTTTGAGAGAGGAGTAAAGGAGGCCATCTTTGTGAAAAGAAACCGTCCATCATTAAACAGGGGTGGAGGCCTCCGGGTTCAACTGTCCCCCTCTTACAATGCTGTTATTGCTAGTATCACTCAGCCCTCTGTGAATAGCAAACAACCATCAGGGTGCTAATGATCCATTGTTAGGCTGATGGCCCTCCTTGATCATGTGAGCAACTGGTTTCAGGCTGTCATCAGCCAACTGGTTGTGCAACACTGTGGGAGGGTGCTATTTATAAGACTGAGCTGAACACAGCAACTCAGACTGAGGAAGTCTTTCGGACGAAAGACGAAACGTTTCTACATTTTTTTTGCTTTGTTTTGTTTTATTTTTTGAATGTCCAGAGGACCAGACTTAGCTTTTTTAGATTTTTCTACCTGGATTATTGAGCATGCATCAGAGTACTTTCTATTAAGTTTATCATATAACATGTACGAATATCTCAACTAGGGGTGCACCGATTGTAGTTTTCTGGCCAATCACAGTTCTCTAAAAAGCCTGACCTGCCGATTCCGAGTTTGTTTTATAAGCAGTACAGTCAGGTGTTGTAAGGTCACAATGCACCTTCAATTTATCAACCTTATTTTATTGGAAAACATACCCTTGAACAATATCCTAGAAACAATAGAAACTTGTTTTAACTGGCCATGAGGCAGTGCTCTGAAGTTCAAACGATTGTTGTTAAAACTACAAAGAATCTGTAAAATCAGTTTCTCATGTTTAAGCAAGCCTATTCTGCCTCCGCATGATTTTATCTTTGATCTTGGCTGATAGTATTATTGATTTTACTTGATTTTATCACTTGTTTTATTTATTTATTTATTTTTTAAGCAGGCCTATTCTGCCTAATCTTAGTTGATATCATTATTGATTTTATTTGATTTTATCACTTGTTTTATTGTTGTAGCACTTTGAGATTTTTATTAATGAAAAGTGCGGTATAAATTGAATTTATTATTATTATTATTATTATCGGCCGATCTCTCAACATTAAGAAAATCAAGGCCGATAAATCGATGCACCCCTAATCTCAACACAATACATGTTACTCTGAAAAAAAAATAAGTGATGTCATCAGTCCCCACAATATAATGGAAGTGCATTATGATGCTGATTTTATTTTTATATGCTTATACCATAGCTTACATGTAAATGAAGTATATACAAGTAGTCCTCAACTTACGATGGAGATCCGTTCCTATGCGGCGGCGTAAACCGAATTTTGACGTAAGTCGAAAAATACGTACATACTGCACCATATACATGTACAGTACTGTATTACTAAGCACTTAGCCTATCCTAACACAGTACCCTACATAATTATCAAAAACCACATACCGTACATTTGGGAGCCATAATGAAGGGGAAAAAAAACAGTTAATAGCCTACTTGGATGCTGGTGACACCGTCCACCTCGGTCCATCCTCCGTATTCTCCATTCGTTTACGACGTAAAACCGCCGTCCAGCTTGGTCCATCCTCCATATTCTTTATTTGTTTACGACGTAAAACCGCGTTCACAGTACAGTTTTGTTTTGTTTTTTGAATGTCCAGAGGACCAGATTTAGCTTTTTTAGAGAGTACAGTGCAGAATTCCTCCACCACTACGTTTACTACGTACAACCGGAAACTGGAACTGCGTAACTCGGCTTTTCAAAATAAAATTTCAATTTTTTTTATTATTTTTTTAATGGGAGATGTGCCGTAACCACGAAACGTCGTAACTTGAGACCATCGTAACCCCATGACTACCTGTATTTCATTTTAAGGAAAGTAGAACAGAAAGGTACTTTCTCAAGGAAAATTTAATCTTCAAGGCAATTCCTTGTTTTTTAATTGCAATACAAATAATGTTTCCAAACAATGAATAATCTACTTTAATATTTTTAATTACAATATTGTATAAAATAATTGTGATTATCCATTTTTTTGTAGTTGAGCAGCTCTACTGATGAGCAAGCCTTAAAACAAAAGCGGTTGTATATATTTTACAATAATATAGTCAGTGCATTTAAAAAAAATAAAATAAACTTAACACAAGCATTGCTTGAGCTGTACATGTCCTGACACCTGGTCATTTAAACATAATCACTAGACTCAAAGAAGACATCATCCATAGTTTCATACTGCATCTCTTATGGTAACAAGGACAAGCCACTCAAGTAAAATCACCTATAATCACACCGCTGACAGCTTCACATTACAGCTACATAACCTGTGGTTAGCCTCCGTTACTCAGACCAGCACTTACCCTGAACCCCGGAGTTTCACCGTTGGTTCTGACCACTTTCCATGACCGGATTGGATCGTTTTAAATAAAATGGGACCAGGGAGAGAAGCTCTTGTTCCTTTTTGTTCCAATGCAGCTGTTAAAAACAAGAGGGAAGGGACATTCTAGTCAAACTGCACTGAGTTACAATAACTTATTTTTTATTCTTAAATGAAATTGTGCAGGTATTTAGCTGGACTATGTTTTTAAAAATGTATTGCGGTAAAGTATATCTTGATCTATTTAACATGAAAATCTATTAAAGTGATTTTTCTACATTATAGATAGTCCTTGAAAATGTTTTTCACAGCTTATTATGCATAAAAACCAGTGATATTTGTTCAGTTTGGATAATAAATCACTGACAAAGTTATCTTGGAACTTATTGCCAATTTAACCACAAAATGTATTGTCAATAAAATGAAGTTTTGTGCATTTTTAGCTAATTCACAAGTTACATTTGTGTGTTTCAGGTGTAGTTTTATAAAAGTATTGATCTAGCAATATACTTTGAATTCAGAAAGAGTTTCTCTATACAGTATTTACCACTCAGCTGAAAGACGATGGTGAACAATAATGTCTTGCTATGAGCCAGTCACGTTTACAGCCCTGAGATGACTTCTGTTGTGACTTGGAGCTATATAAATAAACTGAATTGAATTCATCCAGAATTCAGTGTACTAGAAGCTGAGATCAATCTCCAACACTCATTCTGAATTCTGACAGATCTTTGATTAAAAGTTTGCTTTTTATTTAATAAAATTAGCTCTTATTTGTCTGTTAGCAAAATAAAACATTCAGGAAGTAGTCATCCAACGTACGACCACAACTGATTGACTATTGAGACCAACTTAATGTAAGATGCCCGCCACAGCCAGCTGACCTTAACAAACTTAAAAATTCCCGTAGTTCAGTCAATGCTATAGTTAATGTTCGTTACTGTGATAAAACTCATTGTGGTTGTAGCCGAGAGCCATTCACAACATCTACTCTCAGCGGGAGATCTTATTGAGGTTGCACTTTACCTTTCAAGACTTTACCAAAACGACTCCAACGGCATAGTTTCTCAACATAAAATTACTATAGTCTAAAAATATATGAACAGCAGTGGACGATAAACCTATATTTTTTTTACCATCCTTTATGATTTTAAAAACAAAATGATCAGGGACCTAAGAGGAAGATTCAGTTTTTGAGTGTCCTGATGCATGCTCAATAATTTATGTTAAGTTATTATGCCTGACAGTTTCTGAGTAAATCTAAAGAAGAGGTCATGAAGTGTACAAAACAACCAAAACCACTTTGCAACAAGACAACAAACTGCGATAATGAGTGAAATTATGGAACAGCTTATTTTCCAGGACCAGTAATTCATCTTTAGTTCATAAAGAGACAAGAATCCTTTTAACATCGTCTTGCTGTGTAACTATATTTATCAGCTGGCTAGGGTTACAGAGTACACTCACTCCCTTGAAGAGACCTGTGTCTGGTTATGGTTGTGGCTGCAGAGTTTCAAACGTTTCATTCAATAATTCATTCATTCATTAACACATCTTCAGTCAGACAGAGATGAACTAATGAGTGAAATTGGCTGTGCAGCAGTATTTGGTGAGAATGAAAACCTTCCACAGCCCAGAGGGGACACTGCTAGCTCCCAGGGATAAGTGCTCATGACTCATTACCTCAAAGCAAAAGAAGATCATATTTATTGATCACTGATGTCTGAAAGCCGGCTCTCCTCGTAAAGCATCTCAAAAATTCTTGTCGCTGCTCAGAAGCTTTTAAAACTTGACAAATTAATTGGATTATTTTTCAGGGAAGTGGGCATCAGCTCCCTTTATGCCCACTCAATACGCCAAGGTGGACTTGTTACTGTGAATGATGGAGACACATTTGGGAATGACGGTTACCGGTACTTTGCCAGTCTTTGAAGCAAGCAAGCTTGATGCAGTTCACTCAGTGTCCACTTCTTTTGTTCTTGGTTTTCCCTCGCCCACAAGCAGACTCCCAGGTGATAGGTTGGTATGGTAATGCTGTTGCATTTTGGGCTGCAGCTTCTGTCTAATTAGTGTTGCCTTAGAGGGAGAGCTATGTGGCTTTTATGTGTAAGGTTTAAGGTTGAAAGTTTAACAACATAAATTATACAGAGGAGCTTGCTCAGGACTGTCTGAGTAAACCAAAGTACTGAGGACCAACTAGAAGCAGTTTGAGTTGTCAAGGTAGCACCTAGGAACAGCTTTGTTAGAGAAAGCTGATTTTTGCACTATTTCAGCACAGTAAGACATTTGACTAATTAAGGCAACACATTTGGAAATTTATAGTATTAGAACTGTATATTATTGATGGTTTTCTCTTCTTTTTTTGCTGAAGAGGAACTTTCCCACTTGAACACTAGTGAAGCCTTCAGAATCTACTGATTAAATATTACAACATTGTGTCAAAAGCTAATAATAATAAAGTGCCTGCCATACTTTAAAAATGTTGAAGTCAATAGCCAAACCAAAACTGAACACTCTATATTATGGATCAAGCCTTTCTGCCTTTTCTTGTTGGGATTAGAAGTAAGTCCCACTTACTTCTCAGCACACATTCATTGGATTATATATTCTCAAGCAGGAACACCTAATTACAAATTAATTAACTAGAACACCAAATATTTGAACATACAGCAGGAAGGTAAAACATAATTCCAGGAAGGAATTTATTTGTGTTACCAATAGAGTCCGGGAGTGTGACGTCAGCCAAAATGAACAATGCAATGCATTTTGGGAGTTTAGGACACATAATGGTATGATGCAATTTTGTTTACATGATCATAAGTGAAATCACAAAGAAATGGTGAATGGTTGCTGTGTTATCAACTGCCACAATCATTCTCACGATTGTAGGGGAAATGTATTTCAAACTACCGTAAGTGCGTTTTTTCAGCTTTCCAGCTTGGAAACGACACAGTGGAACAAAGGTTGCCGAGCTAACAAAGAGACGTTGCATTGCATGGGTTTCAGCTATCAGATGAACAAACATCACCTTCAGTAATATTTCCCGACACATGTTTGTGTGTTCACGGCATTTTCACAAAGGTAAGGATTAATTAATTAATTAATTAAGGATTAATTAAAGTGAAATACAATAATATAGTACAATCACAATCTGAATATTACTGTTTAACACTAGTCGCCAAAAACAACATGTACTGTAACAGTAGTGTTTTGAAAGTGCAATGACCAAACGGGATGCAGTCTTTAGCCTTCGTAGATTGAGAGATGTGTGTATGTGTGCGTGTGTATGTGGGTGGTGTTCACCTACCTTTGTGAGAACAATGGTTTTCTAATCATTGACTCTGAAAATTTGCAGGTCCTGCACCCATCCATTAGCAAATTGAAGGTGAGCTTCGAGAGACTTATAATACCTGAACTGCTCAAATGTGTAGGCGCTCACTCCACAAACAATATGGCTAAACAAATCTGGAAACGATAGTGGCAGTAGCTTGTTGAAATCACTTATCCATGTTCGGTATTCGTATAGATCAAGCCCATAAATTATCCTTATTTTCTCAATGTAGTGCTCCTTTGCATCTTTGTTTAGCATCTCATAGTATGGAATACTATGCTCATTGCATGGTCCATTTGTGTTCTGTTGCGTACCATAAACCATAGCATCCGCTACCCAGAATGCAATGTACCATTACGCATATGCCCATTCTCTATAGCAGTGTTTCAATTGTGAAGAATAGAATAGAATATATCTTTATTGGTATCGTCATTGCACCGAAGCACAAAATATTGCAATTGACGCACACACCTTCCTTGAGAGGGGACGTGGGCACAACAGCCGGAGCAATAATTAAATTGCGTCGCAACAATCAGATATGGAAAAAAAGGAAGGTTACAATAAGATAATCAGTGGTATTCAAAAAAGATTCTATCACATTTTGTCTTACAGGACATTCTATGATACAGTCAAAAAACTCTACCAGCTCAAGCACAGATAAGACAAATCACATGTTGCATTTTGGTGGCGGAGCAGTGAGATAAAGTCTGTGAACAATCGTCCAGATAGAGCACAGTTCTGCAGATGGGCTCAGCCGGCTTTATCTGAAAGCACACAGAGAGCTCTCGGGGGGGGGCGACAGTTCTTTCCAGTAGCTCAGACTCCAGGAGAGATTTGTAGTCAGCCTTGTTCAAGGTTGCTTGGGGTGTCCCGATTAGATTAGTTGATTTATTTATTCTTCAGGGCAGGCTTCGGTGAACTTTTACCGTTAGCCAATTCGTCCAAATTATGTGAGCTTTCATTCATCCCGAGCTATGGGTCCACGTCTCCCCCCTGGTGTAGTCCGCTCGGCTGCAAACGAGTCCCAAACCGCACCGCAGGTCTGCGGTCCTCAACGACCGTCACTATCATGCGATTAAGCTCATAGAGCAGCTGGTTCATTGAGGTCACAGCTCGGATCAAAGAGTCGTTCTGAGCAGGAAGCTTCGACAGCGCGTTGATTGCCGCGGAAGTCTTCCTGATTTTCCAGTAGCAGAAGCTCCCGCACAAGCCAAAGAGCAGCGCACCTGCTACCATAAATCCAATTATGTAAAGGTCTTCCACGTCCTCGACCGAAAGAACGGTCAAACACATAATTTTCCATTCTCCCCACGAATCCATGATGTATCCGGCCGCATGCGTGTCGAAGGGACACGTTGGTTCTCTTTGTCCAGAGCGCTTCGTGGAAAAAAAATTGTCGATAGAGGAAACAGCCCACGCTATTAAATCCATGTTCCAAATTGCTTCGAGCGAGCATTGAAGAGTTGCAGACGAGACAAAAGAGCAAAAGCAGGGAGGAGGAAGACTAGGGAAGGAGCGGAGCAGAGAAGCAGCTGCTACGCCAAGAGCCGGAAGATATAGGGGGTGGGACTTGAAAATAGTACTGGAACCATACCATACCATACCATACCAGCTTTATTTATAGAGCACTTTAAACACCTACAGGACCAAAGTGCTGTACACACAACAAAACAATCACAATCAGGTAATAAAATGATTAAAATAAATAAGAGTCACATAATAAAAGTTGAGGAATCATACAATCAGATAAAACAAGCGACTAAAATTATTAAAAGTCAACATCGCAGATGGTGTCATAGGCCAGGGAGAAGAGATGGGTTTTAAGAAGAGATTTAAAAACAGACAGGGAAGAGGCCTGTCTGATGTTCAAGGGAAGGTTGTTCCACAGTTTAGGAGCTGCCACAGCAAAAGCACGGTCTCCTCTGAGCTTGCGTTTTGTCTTTGGGACACTCAGGAGCAGCTGATCACATGACCTGAGGGATCGAGAGGGTGTGTATGGCTGCAGCAACTCGGACAGATAGGGCGGGGCAAGACCATTTTGCGCTTTAAAAGCAAATAAAAGAACTTTAAAATGAATCCTGGAATGTACGGGCAGCCAGTGCAGGGAGACTAAAACAGGAGTAATGTGGTCAAACTTTCGTGTGCCAGTTAAAAGTCGTGCAGCAGCGTTCTGTACCCTCTGAAGCTGAGAGATACATGAATCACTGATTCCTATATAGAGTGCATTACAGTAGTCCAGCCGTGTGGTCACAAAGGCGTGAACTACTGTTTCAAAATGCTGCTTGGAAAGAATTGGCTTCACCTTAACCAGTCAAAAATGTAGATGGTCTAATTTTAGCTTCAACTTCCAGGTTGTAGTCGCATGTCCAGATATGAACACTGCACTTAAAATGTTAAGACTGTTGTTGGGAAGTCAATTCCTGCTGTTTAGTTTTTTTCCCCTCAATTTCAACTCCTACTGTTTAAGAGGGGGATGTTGTAGAGGATTCTAGTGTACAAACTAATATTTCTGCTATGTTTTTAGCTGGAGTGTTTGTTGCCTTTTTTCTCCTTCACAAACCTGATAATGCCAATATGTACTATACATGTATATACACTGTCTGGGGGAAAAAAAAGTTGCCACCAGAAAAAAGGTCTCACACTAATATTTTGTTGGACCACCTTTAACTTTGATTACGGCATGCATTTGCTGTGGCATTGTTCCAATAAGCTTCTGCAATGTCACAAGATCTATTTACATCCAGTGTTGCATTAATTTTTCCACCAAGATCTTGCATTGATGACTAGGCACTAGGCATGATGGGTGTATCACTTCACCTGCCTCTCTTACCCTGATGCACCCATCACTCTGGAACAGGGTAAATCAGTACTCCTCAGACCACATGACCTTCTTCCATTGCTCCAGAGTCCAATCTTTATGTTTCTTAGCAAATTGAAATCTTTTTTTTTTTCTGGTTGGCCTCTTTGATTAGTGGTTTTCCTAAGGCTACACAGCTGTTCATTCCTAATCACTTGAGTTCCCTTCGCATTGTGCATGTGGAAGTGCTGTAGCATCACTATACAGTAATGATATTACTAGAGCTGTGTTTACTTGGAGGTTTGTGTTAGGGTCTTGTATTTCCAAGGCTTCATGTTGGAAAAAAATCTGGCGGAAAGTTGTTTCCAAAGCTTGTTTGTGTTTATTGCTAGCTGTGGCAACCCTTGCAGAAGCGAGCAGCTGAAATAACAAAAACAATAGCAACTGTAACAATGCAAACCCTTTATTTGAGCAATTATTTATTTGTTATTGTTATTATTATTATTATTTTTCTTTAACTCCGAGCCATCTGGGAAGCTCGTCATGAAAAGTACTGGGACTTCAAAAACACTCTGTTTTCATTGAATAAACAGTCCGTCTGCCCTAGTGTACTGTGGTCAAGCTATTGAACCAAATCTGTACCAGCAGTGCTGGTTTGAACAAGAATGGAAGCTCATTTCTATTCAAGAAAGGCCCTTGTTCTTTTTCTCTTCTTCCTTTGAAGAAGTACTCTAATTAATGCTCACTAGAGGAGTTATATTTGTTGATTTTCTCCACATCTTAAACCTTCCCCTTCATTGGCCTCACATGGTAAACTTGGAGCTTGATTGATTCTCTTTTGATTGTGATCTCACAAGGATTCAGTTGCCCCACAAGATTTATTAACAGAACAAGGCATCCATTATTCTACGCTCTTTTTTTTATATCTTGTTCAGGGTTTCATGGTGCTGGAGTCAGTCTCAGTTGTTGTGAGGTGTGAGATGGGTTATACTTCCTGGACAGGTCATTAGTTCATGACAGCCTTCTGTTAATCGAACAAACGTGGTTTTGGACTGTGGGAGGAAAGCAGAGATCCCAGGGTATATTCATGCACACACAGACACTACAACACTGTCTACTAGATTTTCAGGACTAAAATTAATTTAAAAAATGCTAAAAATGAAACTAGCATTCCTTAAAGAAATAGACATTACCCGCTGCCTTTTTAAACGTTTTGTCTCCTCGGACTGAGAGTCTTTTGGATGAAGGACAAAACGTTTCAACAACAAGATGACCCGATTTAACTTTGTTGGATTTTTTTACCTGGATTGTTGAACATGAACTTTGATTATTTCAGTGTTTTAAACAAAGACCTTGCATGAATTGTTGCTGCTCATAGTATTTGAAAAAGGTCATAGTTCATACTTAATAATCCAGGTAAAATGTCCAATAAAGTTCAGTCAGTTCATCTGGACTGTTTCCTGTTTTTTGTTGAGACGTTTCGTCCTTTATCCAAAGACTTAGTCCCACAAGCAGCACACCCACATAGTGAACCAACCAGTTTGCTGGTGATAAGATGGTTTCTGGGGCCCGTCCTCTCCTCAGACTGATGAAGTCCCTTGGATGATGGTCGAAATTTCTACACCCCCCCCC
>JBBPBX010004861.1:51332-63761 GCA_038048925.1 Garcialebias charrua
AAAGAAAGAAACCATCCAGATGACCTGACTGAACTTTGTTGGATATTTTACCTGGATTATTTAGCATGAACGTTAATGTGATAAACCACTAAGGCTATGGCTGCCTCAGAGGAGTCGACGGGGGAGAGGGCGGGCCCCAGAAACCGTCTAATCACCAACAAGCTGGTTGGTCCACTATGGGAGTGTGCTACTTGTGGGACCAATGCCCCTTTTCCACTTGCCGTTTCGGGTCGGTTATTGCGCAATATATGCGTGCCAGAAGCGAGCTGGACGCATTTTCCACCTCACATATGAACCGCGCCGCACCGCGATTCCGGACTGATTTCAGAGCAATGTTCAGGCGAGCTGTAAGCGTGCCGTCCTTCACGTCATAAACAGGGGCGTAGCCAGAATTTTATGAGGGGCGGTTCGTTTAAAAGAAATGTGGACCTTGAAAGATAAACATGCCTCAGTAGCTCACTGGAAATGCGTTGGGTTGCCGCTCCAAATCTTATCTAGACCAAGTGGGTTCGATTCCCACTTGGTGTAACTTATTTTTATGTTTTTTTTAGATTATTTATTCATTCCAGATTAAAAAAACACAAGAAAACTATTTACAAAACAACAAGAAATAAAACAATACATGACATGAAAGGAAGCAGAAGAAGAAAAGCCTTATCTAAGGATGCCAAATGTGCCTTATGTGCCTTACTTCATATGCCACTTTGCCTGTATACCAACATCAACTACCTCATACATATACATGTACTGTGTACATTAACTCATATGCTGCTGTGCCACTCTTTGCAAATGTCAACGCTAGAAACTTCAGTTTATTTTATAGATATACGTTTTATACTTTTTATACTACTATGCAAAAACTCAGGACAGTATTACACTTTTATTATTTCATTTTATGCTTATGTTCATTGGGTGTTTGGTGTTTTAGGGGTGTTTGGTGTTTCAGTGTTGGTGTAAATTTTCATACTTTTATACTATTATGAAAAAACTCAGGACAGTGTTACACTTTTTTTACTATTTTATGCTTATGTTTATTAAATGTTTTAGTGTTTAGTGTTTAGATGGTTACTGTTGCACCGAGGGACTGAGAGAAACGCAATTTCGGCCCTGTGTATGTCCTGTACATATTGCAGTTCTGACAATAAAGTTGACTTTGACTTTGACTTTGACTTTGACTTTGAAAATAATCTTATTATATCTACCCCTTCTCAAACAAATGTTTTTTTTTCTCAAACACTCGATTCAAACAACTTATTTTATGTTTGTCTTTTATTGGATTAAAAAAAAGAAGAATCTGTTAACCACAAGCATATTAACTCCTTTATTATTATCCAATAAAAGACAAACGTAAAATAAGTTGTTTGAATCGAGTGTTTGAACAAACACATTTGTTTGAGAAGGGGCAGACATAATAAGATTATTTTCTTCTTCTGCTTCCTTTCATTCCATGTATTGTTTTATTTCTTGTTGTTTTGTAAATAGTTTTCTTGTGTTATTTTAATCTGGAATGAATAAATAATAATAATAATAATAAAAAAAAAAGTTCAACTATGTGGGAATCGAACCCACAAGGTTTGGAGCGGCAACCCAACGCGTTTCCAGTGAGCTACTGAGGCATGTTGCTTCATCTTGGTCAACTTCTCCTTTAAACAAATCGCCCCTCACAAATTCCTAGTTGGGACTTCATAGGCAAAGTGGGCGGTTCGTTCGAACCCTGCGAACCCCGCCTCGCTACGCGCATGACTGTCGGTCACTGATTGGTCGGGGGGGAGGAGGCTATTTGGAGGGAAAATGTGCATTGTGGATCTTTTCAGAACAACAACAACATATCCTCCATCTGAGCTTGTCCTCACCCGCACCAAACCGAAGCGTAGCTGATCGTATTGTTGGAGCTCGAACATAATAGATATCATGGCAAAAGAAAATAGTTAAGGGAACACTACCTCCACCACGTGTGAGACGAGTAGGATCCTACACCCCGCCCACCGAAGGGCTACAGAAGTGAATGGAGACAGAGCTACATGTGAGCCGATCCGAATTGAACCAGACCGGACCAGACTGATCCGCTCTGCGCCGAGCGAGTGGAAAAGGGGCATTAGTTTGTTGTGGCTCCTCAGACTGATGAAGTCCATTGGATGAAGGGTGAAACATCTCAAGCCAAAAAAGAAACCATCCAGATGACCTGACTGAACTTTGTTGGATAAGTGAAAAAGAATACTCAAGGCTAACACAAAACCAATTTTTGCCCAATACTGTATCTGTAAAAACAGAGTTATAGACATTTTTATGTTTGCTAGGATTGATTAGCTGTGGTGGTCATCTTGTATTAGCTGTGGTGGTCCATCCATCCATCCCATCCCATCCATCCATCCATTTTGCTTGTTCCAAAGTCGGGTCGCGGGGGCAGCAGCTTGAGCAGGGAGGCCTGGGCATCTCTTTCCACAGCCACCTCTTCCAGTTGTTCTGGGAGGACTCCAAGGTGTTCCCAGGCCAACAGAGAGACAGTCTCTCAAGCGTGTCCTGGGTCTTCCCCGGGGTCTCCTCCCAGTCAGACATGCCTGAAGCACCTCCCTAGGGAGGGGACCACAGAGCATCCTCATCTATGAGAGTGGCTTTATAAATGTGAACACATTGCTGAGTGTTCTGCCTCTAAATCAAATAATTCCCCTGTTAGCCAAGGTGAAGTTGGTAACTTCAGAGCTTATCAATACTATGGTCTTTAATAATTTAGGCTGATGTCGATCCGTACACGTTTCCACCTGAGCTGCTGTTGATTAGAGGCTTTCTTTGAATGCTGTTCCAAGCAGGGCTGAAACAAGTAAGTCGGATGTCTTGAATTAAACATAAAAATCCTCAAATCAAAACGTATTTGACGCTTTGTTAATTTCCATCTGAAAAGATGAGTTGTCCTACGCTGTGTTGAAATAAAGCGTATCATTTTCTGTTTGCTGTGTACAACAAGCTTTGATCTGTGAAGAGATCTACTAACAGTTTGATGGCTTGTCCACAACAAGATAAAACTGATCTTCAAAGAGAGCACGTAGCCCAACTTGTTGGGCTGAATTTAATATCACTTGTTTAAAATATTGACTCGGTTACTTTTTCCATTAAGCGAAAGATCAGCAGAGTTAAAGCAGATTTGGGAATCAAATGTGAACATTGGAATAAACTTGAAAGGCATTTTTCCCCTCACACCCACATGCTATGAATGTGTTTTTTATGTTCAGATCATTTTTTCTCCTCCCCCCTTTTGTTTTTTGCTGATCTAAAGATTGGATTAAGTATTGCTATTGGTGGTGGCTGTGCCACTCAGGGTTTACTTCACATGCCTGTAAATCTACACAGATCAGTGGCTTGAGACCACAACAGCTAGGTTCCAGGCATTAAATATTATTTAAAAAGATACAAGCATAAATTAATATAAATATTCCAGGGCTGTGCTTAGCCTTCTGACTGCACATAACGGTAAATTAGAAATGGAAGAATACATTAGAAGATTAAAGGCCAAACATACTTTGAAGGAATTCATATTGATTATTATTTTTACTATTATTATAGTCATTTTGGGCTGTGGTGGCCATCTTCAGTTGCGCTGGCTCCAATTGTTAATCACTTGTAGAATGAATGACTGCATGTATTTTTACATCCAATTAATACTGTATTTGCTGAACAGTTATATAAAATATACATGTATTATAATAGATAGCTCATATTAACATTTTATACATGGAGCTTGTGCTATATGTTAGCAATTAGAAATTACATTGGGAGTCAGCCTCAGCTACTACCTCACCAAATTCTAAGTCAGTGTAAAAACAACTGAGGTAAAGCTATTTTTTAGGACAGTTGCCTGTAGCAGCCCCAACAATTACATTCTGCAAATCCTAGGCAACAGTTTTTCTTAAAATTAGTGGTAGCATTTTTGTGAATTTGCCCCGGTCCTGATTAAATCAAGTAAAATTAAATTAGTTTTTATAGCACCTTTAAAAACAACTGTCATTGGCCAAAGTGCTGCACATATTACAAATTATACTAATACTAAAACAAGAGAATATAATGACAAACAAAAAATAAAAACAGCTATATGACAACAAATAAAACCTATAAAATTCAGCAATGATGCCAGCCCGTGTTAAAAGCCAGTGAGTTATGTTGGATATGAAGGAGCTGCTGGTTCCACAGTTTAGGAGCAACAACTGAAAAGGCTCGATCTCCTCTGTGGACCAGCCAGGACCGCGTGACAACCAAAAGCAATTGATTGTTAGATCTGAAGGGTGTAGAGGGCACGTATGGCTGCAGGAGGCCAGGCAGGTACAAAGTATACAGGAGTCTTATAAGTCAACAATAAAACTTTAAAATCTATCCTAAAACAAATGACGGGAAGCGAGCTCCGGGAGAAATGTTCACACTTTTTTGTTTGTGTTGAAAAACGAGCTGCATCTTTCTGAGCCAGCTGCAGTTGGGACAGACCGGCCAGGCTAACACCAACACACACAGTTACCATCATTTAATTGGGAGGTAATGAAAGCCTCAATCACTCGTTCAAAGTCCAAAGAATAAAAAGGATTTCACTTAAGATAAAAGCCTCAGTTTGAAAACAATAATTACATTAATTAATTTGATTAATTAACCAACTGTTTTTTTTTAAACTTCTGCCTTAATAAACAAACTTAAACCTAAATTGAACAATTATGGATTGATGAATTATTTATTAAGCACAAATTCAGTTTAATGGCAATAAAGAACACGTTTACTGCTGTTTAAATTGCAAAAACATCAGGTGAAGCTGTTCAAAAACTCAACTGCAGTGCAGAGTTTCATTGGAAGCTACAATATTATTTTAAAAGATCACTTTTTAATGTACGTTTAAATTTCATTATGTTTATTTGCAAGTGTGAATAGCTGCAGCAGCTAGCTGTAGCACATCCGGTGAAACCTGGGGCACTTCTAGAGTATCTAAAAAAAATTCTGGAAAACCACATTTGGCAAAATTAGCAGTGATGCAAACATTTATAAAATAGTGGTTTTTTGAATCGATGTGACGCCTTGAATTTAGTGTGACTAACTCATATTGTTAATGTGTCTCTGTTGTGTGCACGCCATAAGCTCCACATATTACCCTAATTTTTGGACTATTGAGTGCACCTGAATATAAGCCGCACCCACTCAATTTAAAAATAAAAAAAAATGTGTACATATGAAAGCCGCACTTGCCTATAAGCCGCGGGTATCTACGTTGTAACTAGAAAATAAATACAAAAAAAACTTAAATATGTACCGTAAATGTTTAATTTTCAAAACAGTTTCTGTAACATGGCTGGTTAAAAAAAACAAAATACATTAGCCCTGTTCGGTAATTTCATTGGTCGAGAGAATTGTATTGGGCAGCTATGTGAGCGCCCGGATGTGATGAGGCTAAATGTTTTGACGACATGAAGCTTGTTAGCCTGCCAAAAAAAAAAAAAAAAGTCCATAAATTAACAGCAGCATTGTATAAGACAAGGTGTTCCAAGCCTGTGAAAAAAGTAGCGGCTTATAGTCTGGAAATTACGGTATTTGCATTTTTGAATTCATTCCCAATCATTCATGTTAGAAACATGATGCGTCAAAACATACATTTCAACACCCACCCCTACTATCTACATTTCCACAGAAACCTAAATAAAAAATAAAACCTGAATTGTACCTTTAAATTCATACTCTGTATGCGCAAAGCTGGTCATCTGCCAAATGCAATGCTGTTTGACTAATTTCAGACTGAGCTGGTTTATCAGGAGACCCTTAAAGATAGAAAGTGTAGAGTGGGTATTTACAGAAAATACAACTTGAGAAACGATTATGTCATTGTAAATCTCAGTATGCCAAAGCACATCTGTAATTCAAAGAAAAATCTTGTCACTTTTGGTTTATTAAAAATTCCTGAGAGAAACAGGTGCTCGTATCAGTAAACTCATTTTACCGTGATGAGAATGTCGCCCTTATCATCGCTGACTTGCTGTTTCAACGGCCCTATCTCCTGCGTATGCTTTAGTTTACTCCAGGTTTTGTTGTGTTGTTAGGTTGACTGTTTTTCAAAGAGGAAATAAAATGTTGCCATGATCTCCTATGGGAACAGCCACCACCATCTGCTGATGAACGCAGTGCCCTGTATCCTCGTGGGAGCCGAGCACAGACTTCAGAGGCCCCCGTTAGGGAAAGCTGGTTGCAACTCGAAGGATTTGAACAAGAGCTTCTGCTAAACTACAGCTCTAATAAAATAACTCATATAAACACGTGTCCTTGCATCTTGACTACACGCCCATAAAACACTCCATAATAATACTGTCATTGGGCCAAAACACAATGACACATTTAAAAATAAAACATCTGTTTATTCACACTGTCTCACTCCCTCTCTCAGCTGTACATTAACAATCCTTACAATAATGAAGAAAAGAGCTCAATAATGGGAAAGATAAACATAGCTACAAATAGCATGAGCCAAATCGGTATGAAGCCATTGATCCTCTGCGATGAGACTTAATGATTTTAGTGTGCTTTATCTGTAGATGGTGGGTGGCAAAGCCATTTGCCAGGAGAGCCTCTGAGCGTAGGTTATTTCCTTGCCGTTTGTTGGAATAACATTGATTTGAGATGCAGGATCCACTTGAGTCGATGTCTACCTGGAGACTTGAAGTGTCAAGAGTTTTTTTTTTTTTTAAAGAATAAAACGGAGGAGACAACATTTGATCCATCTTCCCTGTGCTCTCTGCTTTATACCTCATCCATCGCTGCCATTCACAAACCTCTCTGGTGCGATTTAATTCAACAACGTTACCTTAATAACTCTTGTCATGCACAAGTCTCTGTCAGTAATTGATATCTAGGCACCGCTTCTGGGTGGAGCCATTTGCATTAAATTGTGTTAACTGATATGATAATGAATGAGAAAGGCCTGATGCAAGCAGAATGACTATCGGGAGATGGATGGCCATTTGAATTATACACAATAAGTAATATATTATATCAGCTCTCAAGGGTCCACTGCTCCCCTTGAATTTGTTGCCTGTCTTTTACTGCAATGTCTGGGAGCTACAGGGATATAAATAGTGTTAGGATGCTAAGTGTTCTTTTTCATCTTCCGACCATCCTTAATGATATATAACGTGCAGAGAAACGGGCATGTGTGGGAATAGATGGTGAGAGTGAGGTCAAATAAACGCCTTACTCAGAATAGTGATATTTTATTTCAGTAATATATGATAAAAAATGTTTGCTCAGTCTCTTTTTCTTTCATACCGGTCTGTTTAGTATGCGGCCCGTCTCTGTTCCTTTACTTAGACTGTGGCTAATTAGCTTCTCAAGCTTCACCAAACTTTATTATTCTTCATTATCGCACATGAAGCGTTTGCCTTTCAGATAAACTATTAAAAGACTCAAAAGAAAGAAAGGACAGTGCAGTTGACTAGAAAACAATATGAACTAGCTGCTGTGAAGGCAGTAACGTTGTTTATTTATTTATTTTTCAAACACTATCATGCTTAAATGAGCCAAACAATTTATTCACTTTCACAAGGGTCATAGTTCAAGGAGATAATTACACGAGTTGACAGCCCAGAAACGGCTTAATACTGTAAGTGAGTATAGTGACAGTCTTTGTTGAAAGCCGATTTAGACGCTTTGAATTCCTCATCAGCCCTCGCTTTATCCTGGGAGGGCAACGCTCAGTGTGGTGCTCAGATTTACATTAGAATAATAATGAGCTGTGCTGTTGTTAACTGTTAGACAAAAAGTCACTGGATCGTATTTAATATAATAATAATAATAATAATAATGTGTTACGTATTGTCATCATTGTATGTTCCCATACAATAGCGAAATTGGCTCTCTGCATCGAATCCATATACCACCACCACCAGGTTGTGCAGTGGACAGCTATTGAAAGTGCCCGGGGAGCATTTGGGGATAGGGTGTGCTGCTTAGAGACACCACAAGATGCGCAATGACTTGGGATCGAACCTGGGACTTTCGCGTCCCGGGTCGGCTACGCTGCCTCTACCCCATCTTGGCCCCCACAATTTGGTGTGTCTGTTAAGCCTGGGTGTTATCCATTTATTGATATTGGTGCACTTTTCTCAAGCTTTTATTAAAATCTGGTGGTCCATGGGATATTTTACTGACATACAAGGTTGCTTCTAGCATTCAGTGCCAGTTTTAAGTGAAGAGTACTGTATATTTGTTGGGGATGACTCTTGGCTACTATTCTCAATCTTAGCCCAATATCTGTAAAATTAACTAACTTATAATACTTTTTTTAAGTAGTCTCCCAAAAGTAGATGCCAAATGTTATTCAGTTGTTGCTGTACATTCAGTGAGGATGTCTGAGAGTTTCAGTAAAATTTGTACAATACCCAGTAGTTTATGGACTATTGTCTGTCCATTTTTCAATAACTGCTTGGTCCTGTTCAGCTGCACACTTAGAGCCGATTTAGAATAGCTTATCACCTGACATGCTTGTTTTTGAACTGTGGGATGAAACTAGTGTACCAGGAGAAAACCCACACATGCAGTCAAACTCCACACCGACAAGACCTCAAAGCAAAATTTCTAACCAGCAAATTTGCTAGCCAATAGTGCTAACCATCTGCACCACCATGCATTCATTCAACCTTTATTTATATAGGCTAGTCTCATGGTACGTTCAGACCGAACGCTTTTTGAGCGGCCAAAAAGCGCGAAACGCCTCAAGCTGGACGCACGGGACGCATTGGTGTTCAGACCGGAACGAGAAGCAGCAGCGGCGGTGGCGGCGGGGTGTGGGAGGAGCTAGCAAAGCTTAAACTTGCTAAACGTGAAAAGTTCACAATTCAAAACTTACCCGATATCCCGACTTCCTCACTGGCACTCCGCCAGGCAAGGTCCTTTTTATTTCTCCTCCATACATGAACAGGACTTTGCGGGTTGTTTCCGTGTCTCACAAACAATACGTCACACTTGCGCAACAGCCGTCCCCTCGTTACCGCGTCACATAGCTGACTCTCCCTCTCTCCTCCCCTGACTCTCCCTGATTGGTTGTCAAGACGCGTTGAGCGGCGAAAGTTCAGATTGTTCAAGTCGAGCGGTGGAGGCTGCCGCGGGCACCATGTTTTGTTATCGCATCACACTTTGGGAGTTATTGCTCTGATGGTTGCTGTACTATTGTGAAGCATTTTGATGGTAGTTAAAGCAAAGTAACATGTACTTGTTCTGACAACAAACAAAAAAAGTTACCTATCAACAGCTTTTTTCCCGTTGGGCTCACCTCCTTCCCTCTCCTTAGCAATAGAGGCTAATATTGAGCATAATAATACTGCTACACAGCAGGATTAGCTCTTGAAGTTGATTCACAGAATTCCTACACACAAACCTAGCACAGTTAAAACATACTGTATGCATAAAGACCCAACAGAAACTTTGAAAATTTAGTGAGGCTATTCCAAGCCATCCTGCTGTTGTTTTTGGATACCGTAAACACCGGTGTATAATACGCTCCGGTGTATAATACGCTTCGGTGTATAATACGCAGGACATTCAAATGAGCAATAAAAGTGCGTATTATACACCGGTGTTTACGGTACACCAGTTTGTGGTCTGTGACCAATCAATCTTGTCAGTAATTTCAAGCAACACAAGTTTGTTTGTTTTTTTGTACATTTTTTTACTCATCTGTTGTGTTTGTCGTTTTCCAGGTCTCACAAATGAGCTAAAACGTAGAAAATAAGTTTTAGTTTTCCCATCTACCGGCAAGTTTGTGTGACTGCCACTGAAAGATTGTGCACAATGTCTGTAAGTTCAAACATAACGTAATTATAACAGCCATTTTAAAAAGGAAACCCTGATTTGTTTTGGGGAAAAGGGTAATTTAAAAGCCATTATTTTGTCCCTAAAAAAAAAATTGTGCTCATTTAACATAATTTCCACTATATGCAAAATATCCAACTAGAAGCAATGAAGTGAATAATTGACTATGGATACTCGGATGATTTGGTGTCCAATTTCATCACATTGGCATGTTCATAAATGGATGAATCTCTGAAACCCTCACTGTTTTTCTGTAAGCGTTTGTCTGTTAGTACCCTTTTTAAAAACTGATGCAGAGAAAAGTGTCTATTTTACTTAATTGGGAAGAAAGGGAAATGCTCCTCTTTGCTATGTTAATTTGGCACATTATGACATCTCTTGATGGGCCACTCAAGAAAGCTAAACCTTACTTTTCATCTTCATCTTCAAGGCAGAACTGAAGAATTAGACCAGGAAAGGTTGTCTCACTGGGGGATTCTTTACTGTCACAGGAGAATAGAGGGGTGGGGGAAACAGGATGATAATATGTCTGAGAAGATGACACGCGTGAGAAACAGCAAAGCGCCGCTAACTCTGGACTAGACAGAATATTTTTCTCCGTTTTTCGTAAAAGCCAGGCTGGATGGCAGGTTTAGGAATAAGGAGGTTACAGCAGCCTCTGCAATGAGAGATATTCATTTTGAGAAGTGTCTTGTGTGTTATGGCATCTAGGATTACTACTTTCGATTCCTTCCGTGCAGTCATTACAGCCTTTACAGCCTCTATCAAATATGCTCAGTCCCCACTCCCCCCACCTTTCAGCCTTTGGAAATACTGACTGCAATTATACAATGTGAATGTCACAAAGTGTTTGCAGTATTTTACGATTGTGATCAAAATGCAGCTGCACATACTTGTGAAGACTCAGTGTTGCTCCAGGGAGAGAGAATGAAAGAAATAAAACGAGCTCGTATCAGTGGGGGGAATAACAATAGAATATCTGAGACACAAGGGAGGGAGTTCTTGCGTGACATCATGGTCCCTGCTGTCTTTGAGTTGTTTGTAATGGTAGTGAAGAGCTTGTCCCTCTGAGGAAAACTCCCAGGTTGTCACAGCTAATTACTGCTGGGGTGTTCTCCACCAGGAGCTGTCTGACAGCATTTGCTGAGATATTAATATCAGATAATTGGGATGAGGAAAGTGGCACTTGCTGTAGATTGGCACCGCATAAAGCCTTGCCTTGCACAAACACTTGGCCCAAGTCCTTGCGAGCACACCATCATGTATATATTTACAGTATGCTGGCATAGTGTGTGTTTCATGGGCTCTTTAACTGATTTACGAGAGTAAACCACTTGAGCGAATCAGCTGCTTCACCCCCACGTCACTTAAGTGACTTTTGAGGCGATGCTATGAGCTGAAATGTGGAAGCTCTGCATCAGTTTTATTGTGACAGTACAATTACGAAGCTCCAGCTCCCACTGCTATGTGGGCTGCTTCCTCGTCACCTTGCTGAGGGCCATGCTCTCTGAAGGGAGCAATAGAAAAGCCTATAATCATAACTTCAGAGAGAAACTCATACTCTTTTTTTTTTTGATGTGGTGCTTGTAATGTTTTTCTTTTTTGAGAAAACGGGGAATTTCAGAATCTTACTTTTGGGAAATAAAATGTTTTTGAGTTTTCCCGCTGCTTCTTTGCAGCTTCTCTCACCGTCTGATGTGCTTTCTTTGAGGTGGCAGGACAATCTGCGATGCACAGCTGGATTCTTCTAATATGGCTGCTAATGCTTCCTCAAACAGCTGTGGGATTTTCACATCGCTTAACCTAATTTATTTGGGGTCTCTTTGGAAGCGGGGGACTTGTCTTAAAATTACATACAAATCAGCGCTCAGGCTTTGCTGTTTTCTTGTTCTAGTGGGAATTTCCATTGACTTAAAGCTCCACTGACATGTTCTTTTCACTTTTCAAAAAATGGCACAACATATATAAATATTAAGATAGACCTCTGACCGTTTTTGCTAAAATAATGTTAAATGAATGACAATTTCTCTCAAAATAGTTTAAAATTAGCGCCGTTTTTTTAGACCGTAAATCCGGATCTTCCGGTCACGTGAGCATTCCTGTTTCTGACGTCACGTCCGTAAATTTCGCCAGCGCACCTAAAAACACTCTATTTTCATCTAAAAACTACTTTTGAGTGCATAAAAATGATCGGAAACGTGTGTTTATATGCTTAACTTGCTAACTGTAGTGAAAAAACACATGAAAACTCAGTATTTTTTTCGTTTTTTCCAAAAATTCGCAACCCGGAAGTCCGTTCGTAAATTTCGCCAGCGCACCTAAAAACACTCTATTTTCATCTAAAAACTACTTTTGAGTGCATAAAAATGATCGGAAACGTGTGTTTATATGCTTAACTTGCTAACTGTAGTGAAAAAACACATGAAAACTCAGTATTTTTGTCGTTTGAGCAGAGTTCAGTATCGGACGTGACGTCAGAAACGGGAATGCTGACACGTGACCGGAAGATCCGGATTTACGGTCTAAAAAAACGGCGCTAATTTTAAACTATTTTGAGAGAAATTTTCATTCATTTAACATTATTTTAGCAAAAACGGTCAGAGGTCTATC